>JANCMC010021608.1:4644124-4746586 GCA_024363005.1 Charaxes varanes
TTTCCGATTTTCCCATAACATACATTGTTTCAGCCTACTACTACCAATGTAATGATCAGTAGGTTTTAGTTCCTGCACTGTATAGCTCTTATATGAATGTACTTTCAAATCGAATTGCAAAATACGTCAAAATGATGTGAATTGCGAAGATGAAGAATCTGGATCGCGTCAAATAGAAGCGGAAACTCGCTTCACGTTCTCTTCGTTCCCTGAATCTGTGAGCCGCCAGTTTGCTTCACATTTCGTATAGATCCCGTCTCTTCAAATTTCTTCATCCCTTTTTAGTAGGGGAGGAAACCATGTTAATTTTGTAGCCACTAATTCGCTATGGGGATCAATTTGATTACGTAGATTAGGAGCACAAACGAAAAAGAAGGTTATTTTAAGGTAAGGTCACGTTGTACATAACGCCTGGAGCTTGGTTTTATGGAGCGCGTGATGGTACATTGTCTTGAAAAAAAAAATGGTCAGATTATATTTTTTGCATATTCCTTAGAGTATTTCAGGTTCCTTTAAAGTAAAAAATAAATTATTTCGCACTCGAATGTTTGACAAGCCAGGAGCAGACGTTTTTTTACAGCTTTGTGACTCTCCCATTTTCTTATCTCACGCTGAATTAGTTAGATAATTGAAACATAAGCTTAGCTCCATGAAATTAACTTACCTTATCTTAATCTGACGGGTCCAATAAGGGTTCCAAAGAACCCCCCTAAATTAAGAGTTCATATTAGGTGGGGGTACATTATAGGGTACAACGTACTCCCTATATGGTTCTCTGAACCGCTCGAGCATTGCTCAAAATCTTCTCTCGGGCTCCCCAACCATTTCAAAATCTGCGAAGAGATGTCGTCGATCGCGCGTTTTCGGCCGACGAGTATTCGAAATTTTAGGTACTCGCTCAAAAGATTACAAAATTCGAAACGGCGGCTATTTAGATGATAAAATTTCAAAAAAATAATTTTCAGTTAATTAGCTTTCATATAAATAAACAATTTTTAAACCTAGCCTACCCGTTATTAAAAAGTGTTATTCTCATTTCGTATGCGAATAAGCTCTCTATAATACAGCCATATTTACAAATAACGCTGTCTTTTTAACTGGCACATAAAGGACAAAGCTTTAATTCAAATATTCTAGTACTGTAATCCCCCCATAACACGATAGGTTTATTCCACATTATAGGAAAACGCGTTGTTGGATTATTCTAGTACAACGCGCATGTTATGTCCTGAATACGCATAATATAATATAATCTGTATTAATATATAAAGCTGAAGAGTTTGTTCCTTTGAACGCGCTAATCTCAGGAACTACTCGTCCGATTTGAAAAATTCTTTCAGTTTTAGATAGCCCATTTATCGAGGAAGGCTGTAGGCTACATATCATCACGCTAAACTTGACATTAAAAAAAAAAAAAAAAAAAAAAGAAAAAAAAAGAAAAAAAAAAAGAAAACAAGACTACTTTTACGCGGACGAAATCGCGGGCACACCTCGTATTATATAATATAAATTATATTAATGCATCATAAGAGCACCGTGTTATAGGCGAGATTACAGTACATATAAAAATAAAAAAATCTCAATTTTATTGCTCGTTGACGCAAGTGGCTTGCTAAATAAGCTATAAAGCCACTGAGGAGCATATAATATATCTGAAGTTCCAATAATCGTTGCCCCCTAATAGCTAGGTGATAATAGACAGGTAATTCATGCCTACAGTTACAAGGGGAACCTAAAAGGCAATTTACATTATCGAGATAAGATATTGTGAATACGACCATACAATAGGTACGAAAATAGTCTAGTGAAATTAAATGGGCTAAGTCCTTTGCAGAATAAACTCAATTTCCATCATAATATACACTATTGTTAATGGTTCTTTTCACCGCTCGCAGGAGTTCGTTCTGCCACTCCTTATCACAATGGTAAGTAAGTAAAGAAATAAGTCATAAGTTCGTTTTTTTCGTATCTGCGCTTACTTATAGTAGCTTCCAAAGTTAAGAGTTGTGTACATTTACTGAAATTATTATTAGACAACGAATCTGAGACCTTTGGCTTAGGTAAATGAAAGGATATTTCAACTTACCACCCTACTTATGCATACATTTTATGGAATAACTAGCTGTAACCCGCGACTACATCTGCATGGGCCACGCTAAGTGACATAAGGGCTTAAAAAATAGTTTAGGGCCGTGTATTTATCAGAGCTACAAAGCATGCAGAAAAATTTTCATAGTAATCGGTCAAGCCTTTTCGGAGGAGTTTGACAACAAACACCGTAACACGTGATTTTATATTTATATATAAAACTGAAGAGTTTGCTTCTTTGTATGCTTCAAAGCGTCAATCTCAGGAACTACTGGTACGATTTGAAAAATCCTTTCATTGTTTGACAGCTCATTTACCGAGGAAGGCTATATATCATCACGCTAAAATTTTTTACCTCATTTTACGCGGGTAACAACAAGTCTTAGATATTTCTTGTAACACTATATTACGGTAAACGATTCGGAACAAAATGTACATTTATTTTAGGTTATATACAAAATAGAAAGGTTATTTACGCATAAATTTAAACTCAAACTGTGTGTTATTTAACATACAATAATTAATGTGAATGAAGTTAATAATTACAAAGCGGTAGAGAAGGCGGTATTGCTTGAAACCGCACTTGTTATGAGGATGTTTCACAGTCTTGATCCTTCCTTAACCACCGGTTGCTTAGGTTCTTGCCCCTCTTCCGGTGGAAATCCATTTGTTATCTAATTTAAATGTTTGTATTTTATATTAACACTTCAAAGTGTTATTACAAAAAGGGTTTTAAATACATGATTATGACTACCATAATAATAATAATAAAAAATATGGATAGTATTATTGATTTATTAAGTAATATAATATTTGGTGACAAGCTCATGCTTACAGTTTCGAGGAACTGGAAAAATCGACTAACCTTATCGATACTAAACTTGTATGTCTTAAAAGTGTCGTTTGTAAGTACGTACGCCTATAGTATCTTGTCTGTAGTATCGTATATAAGTATGTATAACCTAGTGAAATTAATAATTAGCTAGATTCTGTACAAGTTACTAGATTTTCATTATTTTCAACGCTAACAGTGAAACTAAATACTGCAATCCCCCCTATCACACGGTAGGCTTAGTTCGCATTAAAGGGAAACGCGCAGTAGGATTATTCTCGTACAACGCGCTTGTACGACCCCGAATGCGCATAATGTAATTTTATATATTTTGGAATATTATTAATTCGTTATAAGAGCACCGTGTTATAGGGAGCATTGCAGTACCTTTCATTATCGTACGAATATTAGTACGTAAGCAAAGTATGCAAGATAGATTCTGTTTTTATTTCCTATATCATTTGAAGCTTAACCTTTCAAGATACAATATGCTAACCTTAGTTTACAATGTTATGAGCTGTTCATGAAGTTGTTATTCAAATTATTCCATCACATATCGAGTCTGAGATCTTTTGCTTCGCACTCCAGGTAAAAGATCAACGCAAACTTGACCCTACTTCGGTATAAATTATGTAAAAAAATATATCTAACAGATATAGTAGTCAGTAGCTACAGATTACAAACACTAACGCTACAGATTACAGAATAAACATTTATGTTTATGAGGAAATAAAAGAACGCCTTTTTCATTATTGTTTCATATTGTTTTGTTTTTTAACCTGTAATTTTATTCACATAAGACGCAAAATATTTCACTTAGCTTATAAACAAATCTTTCTAATGACATAATATGTGCAATGCTGAAAATATATTTATAAGCGAATCTGCTGAGCGAATTTTACATTTGATTTATTAATAATGCTCTAGAGTCTAGAGTAAGCAAGTATTATCATCATGCATATATTTGTACTATGTTTATTACAGTTAAAATGCATCTTTATACCAAAAAAAAAACGTGCCGAATACTGCGCAGATTTCTTCACCTAACATTAATATTATATTTTCTGGGTCGAGTAATTATTTGGGACGTTATTTACAATACGATTAAGGCAAATCCGGCTACCAAGGGATTGTCACAGCTTCATTGTCTTTAAATAAACTCCTATCTAGCCATAACTATAAGTTTATTATGTCTAAAAAGGTTTGTATTTATAATAAAATAAGCTAATATGGGATAAGTTTCAGGAGCTGAGATATGTATTAAATTAAATTATAATAAGACATTACCTTAAACATTGATTACCTCTACATTATTAAAAGTAGTTTATAGTTTTAATGCAATTTTCTTTTATTCTGTTCTTTTAAAGATTTTCTTTTAATTATCTGTAAAAGGCGATTTTATTTATATATTTTTTACTTTATTCTTTATTTGTAAATGTGTATAAGCGAAAATATTGGCACACAACAAACGTTTGGATAAACAACTTCAACATCATTTAAGACTCGGATTTTCTTATCTTAACATTTTCATGAACGCAAACGTCTCCAAAATGCGCGTGGCCTTAGTTTTGTTGGTAATAAAAAAAAGCCAAAAAATTCAAATTTAAAAGGAATGTTGTATTAAGACACAAAGTGAAGATATTTAAACTGTGTGAATAGATATTTCCATATACATCTTCACTTCTCTATACAAATAACATTGCATATGCATTGCGAATAAAGCGACGGCTACAAATATGATATAAATCTTAGGAGTACATTAAAATGTAAAACTTGCTAAAATAATGAACCTAATAGAGAATACCTACACAATCAATAACACTCACTATTTCGTTTCCAGGCGTATGAAAACGTCAACTTGATTTTTCAGCCAGAGGGTATAGGCTTTCTGCCTAGATTTGAAGTGAACCTTATGAACTTTTTTAACTTAAACGGAGGAATAAATGTTTATCATGAAAACCGAAATGCGAATTTAAACCAGAGACCAATTCAACAACCACAACAAAATCGTGAATATGACCCATATGAATTTGTGGATGAAATAGAGCCCATATAGCGGTATACTGGCGTCAAAAGGCGCAAAAAATCCAAATAGAGAGACAATACCTACCCGTGCTTTTTGTTTGTAAGCTTTCAAAACAGAACCTGACGACACAGTGAAAAATCGCCGTCTGATGGATGATATGACACTAATGCTGTGAAAAACTAAGTGAATCTGTATGAAAAGTTAAATAATACTACTGTTCCATGTACACATAAACAGTCCTGTCTACGACATTGATGTGTGTAGATTTAAAAATTTCTCTGAAGATTTTAGTGAACATAACAGTCCTTTGAAATTATCATATCCGTTATGACATTACTACCTATAGGTACAAAATGTCTTTGCACGTTTTGAAAACCTTTGAACCGACAACCTTATTACTGTATCTTAAAATATAAGAACTGCTCTAACATTGTATTGTAACTGAAAATCTAGACATGGCCATGATTCTGAGTACTACTGTCACCAAGTCTTCTTATTATGCAGAATCTTCACACGGTTGTGATACAGCGTAATATAAGTGAATACTTTTATTATGGCAGCTATAATAATAGGATAATAATGTCATATAGTCATATGAAAATATTGGTTCTTGACTTTCGGTACATGACATGCATTAGAAACCTTGCCATTACCTCCTGGTATTTTACAAAATTTTCCTACATCTAATTGACTCGTATCCCGCCATGTTTCGCAACTAAGCCACTAAGCGTTTCGCAACTTAGTAAGATTGGTGTGGTCGGACCGACAAACTCGGCTTAGAACAGGAGCGGATCCACCGTGATGGACGAAATCCTTATAATATTATATCCAATACCTTACAAAAACTAATGTATCAAAATCATCTTTCTAAACTTTTTAGGAATGCACTATATTAATCATAAGCGAGTTCAGACGTCGACTCAAATTTGGCCGAAAATCGGTCAAAAATTAAGTGACTGAGTCTATCGCCTTTTTTTGGAAGCTGGTTCCGCGCCTGTTTTAGATAAATCCCCATGATGCACACTTATGAGCCTCTTAAAAAGGCATTAGGCATGCACATTGGGATTTTTCGAATTAAAATTATGTATAATCATATATACTATATTCTATGTTTCTAGGTTTAAGACTATAATTACGTAAATTTTGTTATAACCTTTTAAATTTTGTTTCTTTAGATGTAAGAATTACTTGCCTCATTCACGTTGAAGCTGTCTTAGGAAAACTAAACATTGCTATGCTATACTTAAATGTTTATACTAAGAGCTATTTTTATTATATCGATTATTAACAATTCGGTTCTATAAAAGTAGCACTTTGATTATCAATTATGTGACCAAATAACAGGGGAGAAAATTGCGTCAATATTGCTGTGCTATTGTTTGCCCTGAAATATTGATCAAATGTTTGACATTTTGTTGGTTTAGCGGAATTGCAGTCAACTGAAATCAACTTAATCAACTGTCCAAACAAAGGTCCGAGTTTGTTTTTAGTTCTATGTAGACACATAGAACTAAAAATAGACTATCAAATGCGAATTGGAGAATAGAAAAAATGCAAAGATCTTAATGTCTTAGATTAGTTTTCTACGTACTTATATTTACCGGTTCTGGATATTGACTGATAAAAATAAAGCAGAAAGTTGAAAAAAAAGAGCACAAATGAGTAGTATCTAATAAAAATTTCTAAATTCTACTGTCTAGTTGGCAAACTATGATGTTGTTTAAAAGGAAAATCACACCTACAAGTAAGTCATTAAGAAATCAAAGGTAGGCACAAAAAATAAATATGAGACTTATGCCGGAGTCAGACATCAAAGTGTTTGTCCTTTTTTTCCTTAAAGACTACAAAGTAGTACAAAACTTTACGCAGCAACACAAAGTCCCCGGCCACACTACATGATCATTGAAATGATCATTAAAATGAAGCTATGTCTGGGTCCGGCATTAGACCAAGTTGTCCCAATGAAGACTTTGATTGAGATGATTTAAGTTACAACTTAAGCAACATTCAATTCCGACCACAAATGTTATATTGTCAAACAATTTAAAAAAGCAAACGTTTAACCGCGGTATGATGTCGATATTCTCAAACAAGTATTGGTTGACCAATACTTGTTTGAGAATATCGACATCATCGGGTTTGAACCCGACTCAATGGAATAGATTCTAAATCCGTAATTTATTTTTAAAATTGGCACATTTTTGTCTATTCTCTGCCCGTTTATGAGTTATGGTGAACGTATTACTAGGAATTCGAGAATAGGGTTGATACTTGCGCTAACTTTATCGATATAACAGCATTAGAATAAAATATGTTCATTGGATTAAAAAAATAACACAACAAATATTCTTTACTTTTATGTCACTGTACCTGACTCATATGGTGAAATATTCCATCTTAGAAATTGGTCCAGATTTCTAGTGTCAGCATTTAATTGAAACTGCCTTTCAATTTAATTTAGTTCTTCGCACCAGCTGAAAACCTATTATCTTTCGTGGGGAGCATAAGGAATAGAGAGCACTAAGTCTAATGACGGTCAAATTTCACAAAAGTATAATAAAAGTACAACATCATTGTAGTAGATAACGAGCAAAGAATCCAATCAATATCGCATCGCATCTTGAATTCACATCGGTAGTTGCATCAATGTAGCGGCGTAAGTACTTTGTACCTGTCATTGTGCCAAATGGACCAGTAAATTTATGCACACTACTCGGTATACCATTTCTAAATCTATAAGTATATGAGTATGACAACATAATGATTTAGTTTTGTGCCTTGTTAAAAATATAATTATGTAATCGGATTTCTGGACCTTCATCCCACTACAGTCTAATACTTTGTATTGTTACATCCCTATTCAAGATCGTCGGATAGCAACAGGAGGCGGGAAGAAAGCGGGCGGCATTGTAGGCGTTAGGTGGGCTACATCCATTAAACGCTGTAAGCTGTAAATTCAATTTACGCTGCAGTTGAAACGTTTACTGGTTCAGTGACTTTAATGTCCGCGAATCTTATAATTATAAAGTTATTTCGCGTGTGAATCATATCTTGTAAATGTTTTCTCTACGCTGCGTAGCATTGTTTGTAAATTATAAGTGTACCTACGCTATCAGGTGCGGTGTCAGTTTTTAAGACATGTGTGTGTGCTCTTTTCCTCTGTCTTAGAAATTCTACAGCTGGCTGCTGGTACAATGCAGAGAAGTCTTTTGAAACAGGTAATTGCTTGATAATTGCGTTTGTTAAATTGTGGAGTTTATGGTGGTGTTGAATAATTAATCAGGACATCCCCGAGAAATGCTATGAAAGATGCTGAGTGATGCGTTACGTCTCCACAAAAACAACAGATATTTTAGTCAGGATGTCACAAAACAAATTTATTATATTAGTGCAACCTATGCGTTTCGGGCTACACAACTCATTGGGCCGCTCGGTCTAAATGCGGACCGGACGGAAATTCGGGCCGCTCTACGTCGAATTGTGGACCATAAACCACATAATTTGTTTACCGAGCCCAAGGCCATGTCAGGCGGCACAATACGGGTCAGGAGTCAGACGGTTTCACTTTCGTCTGCGCCAGAGTCACGGCTCAGCGGACGGTCTTACGGTATTCGTGTTGTTGTATTGTTTTTGGTTTTCGTTTTTAGATTGTGTGCCATACTGGTAAGATATGTATGTTTCAGTCTAAAAATGCACGCTTCTCCACTAATTAATTGCAACGTTTGCTTGTTGTGTGCAGCGTTTTTATTGTAAACTCAAACCCATCCACGCACTGTAAGCTTATGATATTGACAAATTGCGTGTATGCATCTACACGCCTTTTTGCATGTAGAGGTGAGTTCTTTGGAGGAGACACTCTGCTATCATATTTGACGTGCCTTTGCTAATTTGTTTTTGATTTTGTTCAGTCAGTGTTCTGACCCTGTGAGACTTTAGCTTTATCTTTCTGATTCTGTTAAGCAGTTTCGGGATTTCATGGAATTAGGAGCTCTTTCTTTAACTTCTTTAAATAAGGAACGTGCGTTCTGTTCTTTAGATCAAGGAGGTTATTACTGATCTCAAGTTCACAATTTGCTAAACCATTACTTATACCTTATCATAAGGTTAGGACAAATTAACAAAACTGTTCATTTAGTTTTTGCTACTTAAACAACTTCCATTTTGTGTTCCATCCTACTTCCAACATGCGAAAATAATCTTTACTGCAGCACAGAACCTTAACTTTGCAGGTTTATAAAGTGTTCCATATTAATAATTTAAACTTTTAATGATTCTACCAAATAAACTATGAACCTAATTCAAGGTTTGTACATATATCTCAAGATCGTCATTCGAGGAGATTAATGGAGGAAGCTTACGGCAATTCGGTAGTTGACGTCCTCCGACTGATATGATAATAACAATATGATATGATATGAATGTAACTTCTCATCGGAAAACAAATTTTTTTTTTAAGTTTTAGTTAACGCTTCCCTCGTTTGGTAATATAAATAATTTATCTTTGACAGTTAACAAGATAAGAAAAGTGACTCAACAAAATCTAATGATCCTTTTGTAATAATTACTCAATTATTTTAGTACCATATGCATAAAATATGCAAAAATTAGCATTCTTCCCTTTGACTTATGTTATAATAACATCTAGTAATGTTGTCTCAATAGAGAATGACACGACATGTCGAAAATATCCGGCTGTAATAAAATACATAACTCCTTTGATATTATCTAAATAAGCTGCGCAAAAATTAGCATCCCTTCTAATGTAATAATAACATCTAGTGACGTCTAAGTAGAGACAATGACCTGACAAGGCCAAAAGATCCGTTTGTAATAAATACGTATAATTTTTTTTTTTGCTATTATTTAAATAACCCATTCAAAACTTCGCGGCCCTTCTCTCGACTGTCGTAACAACCGCCAGCTAACATTTCGTAACATGGCCAATGTAAATACACTACAAAACTATTTTTTTCATATAATTGAAATATTTGCAGCTCTTCCTTTAACTTTAAGAAAGAGGTACTGGTACCCGGACCGCACCGGCCCAATTCGGCTACAAGCACGGCTCTACATCCAATTAGAAAGATAGTAGTAAGGCAGAGTGTTGGTACTCCTGGAGTGACAGTGTTCATTTTTTAAATTTACAATCACGTTAATATCTGGGGAGGTCGTGGCCTAATGAGTTGGACCCTACTAAAACATAGCTTCAGGAGAGAGTCAAGCAAGGCCTGGTTTGAACAGGGTCTTCATGAATATGTGTCCACTCAAATTAGCGCAGCTTGTCTGATAATAATTGGGCCTGCTGAATAATGCTGAGCTGTTCTGCCCTTTCACAGCAGGTGAACACAGCTTGACGCATACATACCTGGCCTGCAATTATCTTAAATTTGTTTTAGCTTTATTTATTTGTCTAGGCTGTGTATATCATACGATACTTATGAATTAAGGATTTCTGTTCTTTCTATTCTATTTCTATGTATAGCTGTTATATTATTATATTTAAAAAAATCAAATTTACAAATACACGGAAGATGCTTTGAGAGATAAAAAAATATAGTTGCAATGAATATAAATTCTACTAAGTGTGTAAATGATACTAATGTAGTAATATAAACCTTCGTAGAAATATATCCTTATGATACTTGACTTTGACTTCACTTGACTTTGACTTCGATGTTTCGGTTTCGCAAAGAAATGTTCTTATATTGTGGCGGTATTAGTGTAATGTTCGTGGTAAAGCGGTACATAATGTTTCTCTTTACAAGAAAAAAAAACTTTAACGTGATAAGTTGACTGTTTCGAACGTGCCAGATCCACACATACAGACATCCGGACGTCCCTAGAAATATTCTTTTATTCATTTTTTTTTTACACTAAATAAAATTTTTAAAAGTGTTTAAACACGACTTTCATCTTAAACGATGTGTTTTTACATTTATCAATAAATGCCACACCAAAGAAATAGAGTGATTTTCAGTTCACGAAATGGCTCGATTTTGAATTAGTAAGAGTAGAACACACCCCGTGGGGCGTGGAATATACGTCTAATTTTTCAATTAAAATTATAACAAACACTAGTTAAAATACGTTGCTGGAGATCTTGTACTGTTCTCTGAATTAGAATACAAGATGTGGACTAGTTTTTTCTCAGTTATACTGTTACCGGATAGGAGCGCCGCGCCGGTGCAGCCAGTTTCATGAAGCTCTTTTTGTAGAACAGGATTCAGTTCTCTGTCGTCAACCGGACGTTGGTGCACAGATGTTGTATAAATTCGAAGTCTCTTCGAAAATTTAAGACCATTGTGCGTTACATACTCGAGGTACTTTATTTTGTCTATACCTACTTTGGTCCAAACAATTACATTACTCGGTCAAAGCGTTTTAAATCCTAGCCGTAAAGCTTTAAGAGCTGATTTGTATTTATCAAATTTCGTATATGACCGGTCATCGGTCACGCATGTCTAACTGTATTTGCTATTTGCATTGTTGTTGTGAAATACGTTGCGTGCTTTATTTTCAAACTAGTAATCACCTGCAACGTAGTTTGAATTAGCAGCTTATATGGATAATTGATTTTAAAATATCCGTGTAAAAATTATTAACCAGTAACCAAAACTTGAGAATTCAAAGAAACAGCAACATTTTCTAATAATTTAATATTAATTAACTCTATTTATGTACAACGTATCGTTTAAAACATCATAATATGCATGTAAACACTAGCTACCAACATCGTCGATTCATTTAAAATTTAAACGCTCCTTTTCGACAAGAAGAAGAAGTATAATTATTGTGATTTTCATTTATCTTCGTAGAAGTTATTTTTGTAGAAGTTTGGACCAAAATCCGTAAGGTGCTCAGCTTACATCATGTCAGGCTATCGTAGTGGCTACTCCTAGAACAAGCTTTGAAGAAAACTTAACTGGAGAATAAAACTAACAAGAATATTAGACACTAGCTGTTTCCAAAAATATTCTGAAAAGTGATAGCTTATATTGATATTATATAAGTGACTAACTATTTTCCATGACTCCGTCCATGTAAAAATAAATTTGCTGGCTCTATTGAAAGATCTGTTATTGGCGGATATTTAAGATAAGATAAGATAAGATAAATACTTTAATGCACACAAAAGACAAAAATTGTTAAAAGTACATTTCATTTTAAATAATAATAATAATAGTAATAAAGAAAAAAGAAAACACAAAACCATTGTGGTGCAAAGGCGGTCTTATTGCTATTAGCAATCTCTTACAGACAACCTCATGGAGCTACGTGAGATAACATCGATCTTTATCTATATAAATTCCCTCTATCTACGTCTGTAATAACTACGGTGTTAAGCTATGTTTAACTTGGAACTAAAATAACAATTTTATGAATAAGAAAACGGCATTCGGCTGACAAGCTCAGTATAATCGCGCCGGCATCTTAATAACGCCCATCTCGCAGTTTGGTTGTAAAAAGAGCTGTAGCTAAGAGGCCGGAATTTGACAAAGTTTCCCACTTGATGCCGCGCCTGGCAATGCAAGATATGATCGAGCTTTATCTATATAAATTCCCACTATCTACGTCTGTAATAACTACGGTGTTAAGCTATGTTTAACTTGGAACCAAAATAACAATTTTATGAATAAGAAAACGGCATCCGACCGACAAGCTAAGTACAATCCGGCCGGCATCTTAATAACTCGAATCTCGCAGTTTGGTTGTAAAAAGAGCTGTAGCTAAGAGGCCGGGATTTGACAAAGTTTCCCACTTGATGCCGCGCTCCTCTATTTTCTACTAGCGAAAATATTCTTTAAATATAACTAAAAATATTCAAACTTTTGCAATTTTCGCAAGCGGCTCCTGGTTTTATTCAAATATTATCTAAATGCTATTCCAAATTGAATGACATCTCAGCCAAATTTTTTTAAAGGCGGAGAAAAATTTAAGTGTAGATTAAGACAGTTCTGGATAGGGAGTACTGCGCGACGCTTCGGTCTTAACCTTATAACTTTTAAACTTCTTATCTATTTTGCATTTAATAGTTAAATACAAAAAGCAAAAGTATTTTGTATTTCAAATACTAACTTAGAAAAGTATTCTGTGTATTTTGTTTTTAAATACTTTTTAAAAAGTATTTTGTACAACTTGCATTGGAAAAGAAAAGCTGCAAAGAATTTTCTGTTTTAGGCTATATTTTATATATGCACATGCGGTGTTAGATTTGGATGTACATTCATATACATTTTTTTCTTTGTATCATTTTTTTGAGCTTTTTTCCATACTTAAACAATGTTGAAATCATTTTTACAAGTTCTACTGTAAAGTTTTACCTCTTTCTGACATAAGATAGGCGTGAACTGGCAGCAATGCTGTCACGTCAAGTGATGGTGTTGTTGTTGCGTTTCGTTCTGTCCGTGGCCTAAACCTCTATTTAAAGTCCAGCAACGCATCTGTGAACCTCTTGGTGGTGCAGGTGTCGGGGTGTCGGCAGTTACGTATCCCCTTGTAAAATAAAAAAAGTACTGAGCGAAACTATCAGCAGCTAGCAACTGGTTTGAGAAATGATGGTCTATTTGGTCGAGCCTACTTTGACATGTAGAAGTGTTGCTGACCTTTGCAGATAAAGTGTTCTTTTTTCTTGAAGGTCCCTAAGTCGTATTGGATCGCAGCTACTCGTTATTATTACATTAATTTGTACGCTGAGTGTTATACAAGGATCGAGGTCGCGAAGTCATCAGTCAAGGTTATTTTCTTAAACAAAACTGGTTTTGTTAACCATTTATATGACATAATATAATATTTCGGCGTTTTACACTCTTCTGCTAAACAATAATCTATGAACAATTGAGGTATTAATAGCAAATGAGATAGGTTTTAACTCCAGCAGGCTTGGAGAAAAATAATATTAAATTTTAAACTTGCAAATGAGTCAACCCCTCTAACACATAGGAGGGTATTCTCTTGAGTGTCTGTGGACCCTTCACGGAGGTTTGATATATGAGTTAGTCGTACTCTTGTATTACAAGCCAGTTTAAGTATATAACCTTTTTCCTATTCGCTATGATGAACCATTTTTAATTTCATTATTTTTTTTATATCACAAAGAACAAACGGGCAGGCGGTTCACCTAAGCCATCATTCGCACGAGAGCTTTTTTACCGCGCGTTAAAAAAGCGTTCAAATAGAATAAATGTACTCCCAAGTTTGTGTTCACACGGCGCTTTTTTAACGCGACGCTTTTTTATCGAGGAATGTTCTATTTTCAATGCTATATATATATATAGTCTGAGGACTACTGCAACACCAATTTTGTAACAGAGTTTATTCGAAATTTGCAAATGAACGTTAAGTATTGTAATTGAAACGTATTCGTAATAAAATAATTAAATTATAAAATAAACAAAACGCATTGTTTGTTTGGTTGTGGTGAGAGCTTTTGTAAACGTTGCCGGGAAGCACGGACTCGAATGTCGTTTGTTTATTATTTTCGAAGTGTGTTTATACCATTCACGTGACGTGACATTCATCGTGACATCAATCCAATGAATCGATCGCCGAATTCGATCTTCAATCGGAATCCGAGTGTCGGGTTGCAAGGATTAAATGTACAGACTTTTAATTCCTGTTAAAATTGATCCTTGCAACCCGTATTTGGTTTATCCTTCGATTATTTTTCTTCCCAGCGTAATCACGGTGTAATACCAGGGTCAGCTTAGATTGCAGAGGATGTGACCGTTGGGAGAGTTAAGATCACCAATTGCCGTCTGAGGTCATCCTCGGAACCTTCTAAGAATTACAGATATTTGCGATAATTGGCACCAAAGACCCAAAAAGATTGTCTCGATGCTCGATACTGCTTATGTTATTAACTTGATCTAAGTGGCTTCATTATCTCACTGTCTGTTAACATCTGAACTCAAATACCCGAGTGACTATTACAATAAAGTAAATAAGCCCATAACATGATATTTATTTCCAGTAATGAAAGAGGAGATTTGTTTCTATGTACATTAGAATACTACTCCGGGAGCCGATAGGTGGTCGTTAGGGCACAGTTGCCGCGATGTCCTTAATGTGTGTACCCAATTTAGGTGTATATAAAGGCTTGTGTATGCTGGAGATTCATCTGGTTCCTTAATATAAATTCAATTTTTTTCCATATAATATAGTTTAATTAGCAAAGAATCAAAAATTGACTTTATTCACATGTTTTTGTAGAAAGGCCGAATGGAATAGAAATAAAAAATTTGATTTTAATACTGTAAAATATTATATATTAAAATAGGCGGGTTGAGATGATTGACTATACCCTCTGACGTCATCTCCACAATCTGTACAATCTCCACTCAGTGACATTAATCGGGACCCACGTTCACGTTACATGGAGGAGGTTGGATATTTGAAAATCAGCGTTGGAATTGCTTACCCATCTATCACCCTTAGTTGTGCTACTTAACTCAAACTAGCAACTAAATTACCCGCAACTGATGAGGCTACGACCTCTTCAGTTACATAGCTTAATAATTAAAATGATGTTGAAAAGAAAATAGCGATATTTAGTTATATAAAAGATAGGTCATAATTGACCTTGTATACAGCTCAACTGAATTCAAGTTTTTACTGTCATCAATCCGGAACTAAACTACTAAAATATATTGTGCTTTAATTAACGCTGCTTGTATTTTTTGACATGGTGGTGAAGTGATATAATGGGTATATTTGTAGACCCTATACAATTCTATATTATAAAGTATGAAATAATGATAATTAGCTAAAATGTCAGGGACCGAACGACTGTTTATGTTCAAAGTTATAATTACTGACGTTGCATCTGCAAATTTTCTTAGATATACTTCCAAGCATTGAAATGAAATGAAATTTATTTATGTAAAGAAACTGAATTTGCACAACTATAAAATGGCAATGATGACACTGTAAAAGTTTAAACTGTGTAACAGAATATCATCGCCCCCCTCGCCATAGGTAAACTTTAAATCACTTAAAATTAAAGTTAACAGAATTATACATGCATATAACATAATTAAAATTATGTAGTATTATGTTCTGTATACAGTACATTTATAATGAGTAATAAAAATGTTAATGATCAAATGATGCCAATGAAATCATTGGCAAGCACTAAATTACTTTGGCCCAGAACTTAGCCATAACAACTGCCTTATCAGTGGCAGCCATTAAGTCCTCTTGCGTGCAGGTGTTAGGGCACGCAGGGCACGATAAAAGATGGCACATTGATTGAGTTGCATCGCACAAACAGCTCAGGTTAATGTCATTTGTGAATCTCCACTTGGGCAAAATAAAGATATATTAAAAAGTTAATACTTGTTCCAGACGAGTGCAAAATCAAACCGCGTCCCCTATACCCGGGTCAGACTGTATTCGTTGCAGTCAATCCTAGATACATGAACGTGGACATTCGGGTCATAGTGGACGTGACTCAGGGCGCGGTAGACCTATACATGAGTCCAAACGACAGCTCCTTCGTGGTCTCAGTCAATTCGAGCTCAGGAGCTCACGCTGTGGAACTAGACCAAAGCTCCTACAAACATGAGCAGTCTAAAAAGATCCCCTCGTTCGAAGACTTTACAAAGAAGCCCGGCAAAGTGGCCTGGCACTACGACAAGACGGAGTACTCGCTGATCGATTACACGGCTAAACATCTAGCCACATATTTGACAGTGGACCAGAAGAATGTACTGCTGCGCGTGAAAGACCTCCGAAATCGCCTCGTGCTAACCCTACCCCAAAATATCCACGACCTAACCCATACGAAATTCTACATCATCATACGAGCGAGGAACACCGAAGACGGTTCGGCCAGTTTCGGTATCACCTTCTTCCGCCAGGATCAGCTGCACATAGATCTCTTCGTGTTCTTCTCCGTTTTCTTCTCTTGCTTCTTCCTTTTCTTGGCCGCCTGCGTGGTTGCTTGGAAGGCGAAGCAAGCTGCAGATGTGCGCAGAGCGAGACGGAGACATGTTGTTGAGGTAAGATATATAGGTTGTGAAAATATAAGTATGGTAAATACCATACTTATATTTTCTCAATAATTTAAATATTGGCAAGTCGTCAGTGGCGGTGGCCACGCGGTGGGCGCCGATGTCAGCTCCAGGGTTGAGTAGCAGCAGACGTCGGCCCAAAGCCACGGCCACTAAACTGAGCCCAGCAGTGGGCGTCCACGCTGCTCGAGTAACTGGTTCGCCCAGCGCTACGGTACGCAAGCACCGGCCCGTACTGGTTTCCCACACTATAATAATAAATATAACCACCGTTATAAAGTATAGTGCGTACAGTCTAAAAATGCACGCCTTTTTACTAAATTCCATTATTTCAACGTGTGAAAGTAAATATCTGTTGTGTAATATAGAATTATTAAATATAAAACAGTTGTCAACAGGCATCAATTTCTTCAATACACAATTGCAATTGCGTGTGTGTGTGTGTGTGCAACGATTTTATTATAAACTCAACTACGCACTGCAAGGTCACCTAATCTTGCGATCAGCTTGAAGGGGCATGCATTTATAGACTGTACACGCTCTAACATGTTATCAAAATGTGCACAGCTTGAGTACTTTAAAGAACAAAAGAACAGTGGCACTCCGGAAGTTCCAACAGAAGTGAAAACTTGAACATACAGAGGTGGCGGTGACGATAACAGTACTGCGAGTGCAATGGTTTTCACTTCAAAAAGAGTCAACATTCAAACTTTGGGAAGTTTATAGTCTGTCCTAATTTCCCTTGTGCAATGATAAAGATTCACTTGTGGATTTAACTCTAAGTACATAATTTTACTGCCCATACAGTGTACCTCTACATATTAATCTCCTATTTCAAGAGTTTAATTCAACTTCAAGTAGACTTTTACAAGTTCTTTTGTATCATCAAAGATTTTAAAAGCTAGACCACTCATACGGAAGTTTCTATAAAAGATCTCATTAAAGGAAGTACATAATATACTTTGACTATAAAAGTGCTTATTAAATAATCTTTATTAATTTTTTTGGTACATAAATCAATCGCATAGTTTCCGTCACGAATAATACCCGCCGACCGATCGCGGAGGGGATGAGTTTGCACATGGATATAGTCTCATGCGAAAGCATTATATAACTAAGCTGTTTTTTTTTTCAATAGAATGCTTATTGTAGAATGATAAAATAGTTATTGTAAGGATAATTATTGAATATATACAATAAAAGAGCACTGCGCTGGTAGATCGCCAGCAACCATTTTACGTGACGGGAACTGTATCTTGCGATGTCATTATGCCTTTAAGTTCAAGTTAAGCTATTATAACAAACACTTACCTTTGACTGTTCCATCGTCACTGGCAGACACAATGTACTGACCCGAAGGATCGAAGTCAACACTGCGCACCAAATCAGTATGACCCTTCATACACTGTACCTCAGTGGTAGGGAACGGTTGGAGATCACGCGGTGATGGTAATTTTGGCACCAGGTCCTCGGCATTTATTGTTAGCTAAATTGAAACAAGGGTTCTATTAGAAAAATACATCTACTAAAATCAGGGGGCTGGCGCAGGGTCAAGTTCTTGACTCATTTTTGTTAAATATTTTTTTTTATTACACTCATTTGTTTGTACCGTTTTAAATAAGGAAAATCCTATGCTAAGTTAAGAATAATAAATATATATGACTATATGCCACACGGACGTCTGTTCTTAAGATAGACAACTTAATGCATGCATTATACGTAAAGCCGCTTGTTATACACAATTTTTTTTTGAAAAATATAAATACATACATATAAATAGTATTATCTATTTGTGTGTATGGGTGTATAACCAGATTCGAGGCGGAAATCAAACTCACAACCGCAGCGGGCAGGGTCAATGCTAACTGCGCCAACGGGCCAGTAAAAAGAAAAAAAATAATAACAAAAAGAATGATTACAACTTCAACAATTCAATGGATACGCAAGATTTTGCTTGCCTATTGCGTATATAATTATAGTACAGTCGCAGTTGGTAGTTGTAACTAAGATA
This sequence comes from Charaxes varanes, assembly GCA_024363005.1. Classification (NCBI taxonomy): domain Eukaryota; kingdom Metazoa; phylum Arthropoda; class Insecta; order Lepidoptera; family Nymphalidae; genus Charaxes; species Charaxes varanes. The sequence continues at coordinate 4,663,093 of JANCMC010021608.1, forward strand.
ACATATTAAAATCATACAAATGAAGAAAAATACAAACAGACATATAGACATTTTTATATTGTCTTTTAAATTTCTATCTGTTTTTCTAAATCTAGAAATTTTCACTCACGCGCATTTTAATAGCCCTCGGAGCGAGGTACAGGTCGAGGCAGCGCAGGAACCTCTCGCGGATGAAACGAACAAATTGTTTTATTAACTAGTAAAATAAAAATTGTACAATCGCCTACAAAAATATAAAAGAAGAAAAATAAAAAAGTTTAAGAATATTTGCTGCTATATTTCTAAATAAATTATGTAGAATATTGATATAAATTATGCAAAATTTACACCACTGACACTTTTGCAAAAACATGACAATAATTTCGTTCTGCATAAAACTGAAAAACTTATGCTCAGTAAACTTTTTTATGCTTTATATGAACGTTTCGTATCAAAACTTTGAATTTATGGTGTGTCTTTAAATCTAAAACATGTAAAAGACTAGCTGTTTTCCTGAGATTTCATTCACTCAAAATTGCAAGAGCCCTCATACCTCCAAAACTGGTCTCGTCGAAAAATCCTTTTTATAAATTTCCTTGCCGAATTTGAAACATTATACCCGTGTTTTCGAGATTTCGTGACCTTTCGATTTCATATATTATTATATTAGCTGTGCCCGCGACTAAAAAATGGAAATAACCATCCGGTTGCAGCCAGAGCAACTTAACTTAGCGATCGACTCAAATGCCGACCACTGATTAGGCCACGACCTCCTCATTAAGTATAAAGTTTGGAGGTTTTTGCTACTATGACTATCAGACGTCTGTGAAAATCATGGAGACTATCAGAAAGTTAATCAGAAAGCTGTGGTATCAGAAATACGTCAGTAAATTCTTTTGTCAGAATGATTACAATAAAGTCTATTGTGGAAATTCTTTTGTTCAAAAAATACTATTATGTGTTTCCCGTTACCAAATTTCTTTTATAAATGTACAAAACAAAAGTAACACGTAATACCAACGGGTAATCATACAGATGGACGGTTCCGATAACGCTAGTACGTTGTGTACTATCTATATTAATATATAAAGCCGAAGAGATTGTTTGTTCGTCTGCTTGAATGTGCTTATCTCAGGAACTACTGGTCCGATTTGAAAAATTCTTTCAGTGTTAGATAGCCCATTTATCGAGGAAGGCTATAAAGACGAGACCTTTACCTTGAGACTTTACATATATACAATGTAAGAGGTCCTCAAATCATAGAAATAATACAAAATTCAATTTTTTTTTACTAGCTAGGTTTTGATCAATTGCTTTTGGTTAAAAAAAATGGTTTGAATATAATTCTACTTTAATTTTTTTTAATCAGCATTGTTTTATTCAGAATAAGATCTTCTTTTACGCGTAGTGCAAATAATAGATCAAATAGGATAATGTACAAAGATTTATAACACATGTTCAACAAATAATCACTTACGGAAACAAAAAGGATTTTATTCACTTAAAATGCCACAGTTCAATATTAAGGAGCAGTTTAAATCTAGTGTAAATAAACTAGTATTAACAGATATTAAGGTATTAAGTAACTGGATGACTGAGCTATGCTCGGTATTTCTTTCTCGGTTAATCGTGTTTTTAGAAATTATATGAAGAATTTTTAATAACAGTCTTCGAGCTTACCGACAATAATAAAAATATGTATTATCTATTTTGTAACTTCTATAAAAGAAGTCTTCACATTGATCTTCTGTATTTGCTTAATGACAAATTTGTTAAATATTTTCACACGTAGTGATTACAATCTTATCTCAGTAACCCACAGCGGGTTATCTGTTAAAAATAACGAAACACGCTGATAATACCCGCGGACCGACAGCTTACCAAGTTTTTCGAGACACAGAGGCAGAATAAATTAATTATATTCGTGCAAACAATTTATTCCGCAGCCCCCCCACTACTCATTTACCAACTAAAAACATTAATGCAATTACAAAGATTGTTTGTAATTATCTTAGTTTTTACAATAAATTGTAAAAAGCATAACGAATTTGACTTTAATTTAAACAAATTGTTGATATTATTCGCTTATTCGTGAAGTGTATCAATTGAATACCATTTTTAGGATAAAAGTGCTAGGAGTTCACTGTTCAATTGTTAAAATTTATAAAACTGTAAACAACTTGTAAAAATTTATAAATCTGTATGACGTATTGATTTGTAACACTTATTAGGCTTTTAATGTATATTGACCATTGCTTTCAGAATACTTAATTCAATAGAATAGCAAACTTTTCTTGGCGTGTTGCTTACAGACACTTGAATAAAGTGTGGTAAAAAGGTGAGAAGTTTTGTTAGCTCGCAGTTCTAGAGCAGATTTTGTTCAGTATCCAACTTGAGATAGATTAAATTTACACAACCTTAACGCTGTTCCCGATCTGGCGCCCTCTAATCAAGACTTGCACAGTTTCTGGGGGGATGTTTTGTATTTATTTTGTGTAAAGTAACTAACTTTTGCGGATCTTTGTAGCACAATTGCTCGTGCTACCGCAGCTCCCTGCTCGCCTCAAGATCTCCCTGATATAAAAGTTAAAAAATTGTCTTACAAATGTATCAAAAAGGAAATCTATTTCTAGTAATTAGTATAAAAAATAATTCTAATTATTTAATTAGTGATATCTGATAAACTACAATAAAAGCTGCTTTACTCAACGTTACAAGGTATGGACTGAAATCCGCAAGGTACCCGGTTCAAACCCCACCGCCGTTGGGGTATCGTCGTACCCACTCCTAATACAAGCTTTAATTTAAGCTTAGTAGCAGGGGGGAAAGGGAATATTAGACATACTTAAAAAGTATTCCTAACTTTCTTTAAAAAAAATATATATCATCCATTTTTGTTATAGTATATGAATCTTAGTAAAAACAAACAACGACTATTTGCTTTACGTTACTTTAACAGAAATATTTTAAGAGTACTGCAGTGTTTATTTTTGATAAATTAGATTGAAAAATGTTTATCTTGAAAATTACGTCGACGTAGGAGTATAAAATTTGGCACAATTTAAGTTCCCGTTCCCGTTGCCATTCCCGTCCCTGTTCCCGTTTCCGTCCCCGTATAAGTTCAAATGGACTCTACATTTTAGATATAAAACGTTTGTATGGGAAAAAGAAAAGGGCTGTTTTTAGGGTTTTCCCGGCAATTATTACCTATAACACAGGCATTAAGTTGTCTACCTTAGGAACAGACGTCCGTGTGTCATATAGTCCTGTATAGATTTATTTTTTGATTATATCTATATATAAAGCTGAAGAGTTTGTTTGTTTGCTTGAACGCTCTAATCTCAGGAAGTACTGTTCCGGTTTGAAAAAAACTTTCAGTGTTAGATAGCCCATTTATCGAGAAAGGCTATATATCCTGAAATATAAGTATTGATTAAATTGTAGTTTCGGTCTAAAAATGCACGCCTTTCCACTAATTCATTGCAACGCTTGCTTTTGTTTGAGCAGCGTTTTTATTTTAAACTCAAAGTAAATTGTAAGCCAATGATATTGACGAGCGTGCATGTTTGCGTTTCCACGCTGTTTTGCTTGTAGAGTTAAATACCTATTAATTAGAGGTAGCGCCAAGCTTGTAGCCGAATTGGGCTGGTGCGTCCGGGTACCAGTACCTCTTTCTCACATAAGATCGGCGTGAAGTGGCGGCAATCATGAGTTTGTGGGGATATGAATATTCCTCAATATGCGATTATGTAAAACAACGCAGCTATTAACAAAAGTGACTTCGTGATTAACGAATGCGTGTATCTCCGTACAGCTCCACGTGTTTATTAATTATTAGTTAACCTAATTATTCGAAGCCTACTAGATGTGCTCATTAATTATTAAACGTAATTAACTTAGCGGCTCCTCATATATCAAGTTGATCATGTAAATTGATTTAAATTCTAATTAAGTAAACATATCAATGATGCTATATGTAGAGCGTTAGACATGCATATTACATATAATGTGTGTGTCTAAGACTCAAAGAGTTATATTGGCAAATTACGCCAATGTAATTTCTACAGCTTTGGCTAGGCAGGGGAGGGAACACTGGCAGTGAAGGTGAGTTTTAGTGATCACTATAAAGAGCGCTCTTAAACCTACACCTGGGTCACAAGTCTCGGGCACTGCTATGGTTCCTTCCTCTGCAACGCGATGGACCCGGCCCTTTTCCCCTCCTACTAAGCTTAAATTAAAAGCTTGTATTAGGAGTGGGTGCGACAGTACCCCAACGGCGGTGGGATTTCAACTGGATACCTTGCGGATTTCAGTCCATACCTTATACCGTTGAGCTGTTGAGGCACTCTAGAGTTTAATTATATAAATTATTTTATTTAAGGCTTTAGAAGGAGCTCAGCGAGAAGTAGAAATGCTCAAAAAAGAAGTAACCAAGCAGACAGCCAGAGCGGAGCAATGCACCTCTCTGCGCACACAGGTGGAGAAGCAAAACTTTGAGTTACAGCAACTCACCAGCAAGTTGAAGGAATTGGAATATGAAAAAGACTCCTATAAAGATTGGCAGCAACAGGTGAAGGTAAGGAATTTTTATTAATATCTATATCTATTACTAGCACTAGTATTAATATTCAATACTAGCTGCGCCCCGCAACTCCGTCCGCGTGGGCCACCCTTATTACTTAGGAGTATGAAAAGTACATAGTAGCCGAATCTTTTCTTTTCTAATTTAAATCTTTTTATTTTGAGTAAATCCTACAAAACTTTCTTATCCCTTAAAATTTTTATATAATGTATAAGTCATTTAGGAATGTTGACCAAATATGAAAACATAATGACCAATCGTGATCAATGGATACAACGTTGAATGAGCTCTAAATGATGATATTAGGGGAGCTAAAATTTTTCAACAACCTTTGATGTTTAAAACCCATAAAAATTACCTTTTGGATGATCGAACAGTCAAACCTAGTGACCATATATGGCCATTCTATGACCAATTTCTATTAAATGTCAACAAAATTTTTTGACGAATTCTCGACTGGTCTGTTGGCGCAGTGGGCAGTAACCCTGCCTTCCGCTCCGGTGGTAGTGGGTTGGATTCCCGCCTCGAGTCTGGGTATACCTATATGTATGTATTTATATATTTCTACAAAATATATATTTGTGTATAACAGGCCTTTGTTACCTATAACACAGACATAAAGTTGACGCAGAAGACTATTAGAAAAATGGGTCTTTGTAACTGCCCTATCACTAAATTATAGGTTCGCGTGTTAAAATGATACGTGTAGGACATATCAGGTAGCGTCAGTGGTGATTGTTTTCAACCGCTAATCTGTTAATGGAAAAAAAATTAATCCAGATATCGGCTCGTTTTAAACGTTATACAAAAATATCCACGTTTGTACCAACATTTCGTTTTAATTATCTTTCAAATTGCCTACTCGCAAAGGGAGGTATGCCCCGTCATGTCCATTTCTAACGAAAATTTAATCAAAATATAAAAGCAATAAGCATAAAAGGTCAAGAAAGATTCGCGCTCTCATAAGCCATCTTAGAGATTTAATGTCAGTTGAAGTTACTTATGCGATCAGATTATATTTTATAATGGCTGCTGAACATGGCATTAAGGCAATAATAAACGTCTAGAATAGAAAAGAAAATAACACAACTTATAAGTAGATAAGTATAGAGGCACTAAAAGCGGTAGAAAGAGTATGCCGAAATCCGTAAAATACTCGGTTCAGTCCCAACTGACCCATTGTCCTATTTATTCCTAGCTAATACTTTCTGCTTGGTGGGGAAAGTATTTCTAAACTATACTAATTTATAAAGCTGAAGAATTTGTCTATTTGTTTGCTTGAACGCGCTAATCTCAGGAACTAATGGCTCGATTTGAAAAAAAAATTCAGTGTTAGATTAGATAGCTCATTTATTTAGAAAGGCTATATATAGGCTATATATGTATCATTTCGCTAAAATTGAACCTTTTTTTAAAACTTTACACAGATGAAGTCGCGGGCACAGCTAGTGTTTTTTAAAATTAAAAACTTGCCCGGCAAATGTATCAACGGTATTTATCAAACTTTATTCATTTATTCACAAATTTGCTTATGAAATAAGCAGGGCGTTGCAAATTTAACAATTCATACATTAATTAAAATTTTAGATTATATGTTAAAATGGTAATAACTGAATTATAATGAAGCATGTCAAATACAGCAAAGTGAGAATAAATTATATAAATTACAATATCAAAATAAATAATCATCATAATATTAATGTCAAAAGAATAATAATTATGGTTCAATTATATAAACAAATATTTCAAAAACTTCTTGTCAATTATAGAAGCATCTTAGAATCGGCGAGTCTTTTAACTTATTAACTTATTATTAACTTTTAATATTTTCTTAGACCTATGTTGGAATTTTATTGTATAGTTTTATCGTTCTGAAATATGGGTTGAGACGTTTTAAGTTCTAGAATGGGTTAATTTTTTTTTTGGTTTCTCGTGTCCCAATTATATACACTTTTTAGGGTTTTAAGTAGATTTAAAAACCCGCCCTTTCCCTTTTTTTAAATCTTGATATACATAAATATTACTTTAAACTTTCTCAATGTAGCTAAACACTTACAGTAAAAGTACAATATACTTCTTATAATTGTTATCATAAGGAATTCCTAAGTAATAAAACTAGTTATATATTTTAACAAGTAATTATATTCTACAGAAGACGTATTCTTAATGAAACATCGTATTAGTGAAATTAATCGGCTTTCAGCAAAGTATAACATGTTTAGTAAATCGTCACAAGCGCCTTTGATAACAAAACATACATGTGCTTTAGTTAACTGTTGGCATTGTTTTCTCAGCTTACCTTCGGTGACTTTCGGAATTAGAACTATACGAGAATCAAACAAAACACACTGAGGTATAAAGTTCTCTAATATTTGGAAATAACTATTTCTGTATTATTATATAATTTAATGTACATTAAAAACACGCCCCAAAATCAATACAAGCTGTGCTGCAAAAAAAATCAGTCCAAAGCTTTAAAAGTGTTGGTCTCTTTACCGTAACGAACAATGCTGCGATAAGCGTCACGACATAGCGTGCCGTGCTTGTCTTTCAAGTTTGCACAAGATACTATTCTAGACGTTCATCTTGCAATTATGTGTTCGACGCCGCAAGCCGCACACCGCAGCGTTGTGCGTTACGATCAAGACACCAAAGCTAAATGGCGACAATGATTGTGTAACATACGAGTTACAGAGTTCCACAATTCTTCTATATTTGTCTTTGATACAAAGTCACAAAAAGATTCCGCTATACAATGACGTAAGTAAGGTGAAGGTTGGATTATGTTAAGTTGCGTACACCTATAATATAAGAAAACTTTCGAAGTTTTCTTATTTTTTAATTGGCAAAATTGTTAAAATGCAGGATATGTCCTGTGTCTAAGAAAAGTGGAGCAGATGTGCACAATCTTGTTCACATTCAAGCAAGTACAGAATTATCGTACGTGACCAAACTGTAGATGGACGGTGTAGTGTCTTGCCAACCTACGAGTATATATAGAAGTTACGAGACTTTTTAATATTTAATCATTTTTACCAGACTTACCTATTATTTATATTTTTTATTAATTTGAGATAGCGCTACGGTTGCACTTCTTTTTATTTGCAGCTGAATTGTGCCGGCGCGTCCGGGTACCAGTACTGTTTTCTCTCATAAGATCGGCGCTAAGTGGCAGCAATGCAGATAATGCAATTGATGGTATTTTTGGCAAGTTTCGTACAGTTTGTGAGAGTTCTCAAAAACTTTAGAATAGCGCAAACTACTTCTCACTTTCTTAAAGGCAATGCATTTGCGAGCCACCTGATGGTGCAGATGCTTATTGGTATCGGTAGTCACTTAGGTGATCCGCCTGCTCTTTTGCGCCTTGCATATATATATATTAGGCAGCGTTCCTCTCATACAACATCTATTTATGGTATCCAAGGGTCTTCGGGGGCGTTTGCGTGGGATAGTGCAGACGCAACTAAGAGTAGAAATAGTTTATAATTGCTTTTCAATTCTCCAACATCTTTCATATTCGGGCTAAGTCAGGCAGCACGTGCAGCTATCGGATGCATTGCATTGCAAGCCAGTGCTTGGAACTTTTAACCCACGTGTAGGTTTCAGAGTTTTAGAGATCTCTAGAGCACTCTAGAGATCGACGAGAGGAACGATCTGGTTAGGTTCGCAGGGAGCCGCTGGACATCAGCGGCCCAAAATTTTTGTGGAAATCCATGGAGGAGGCCTACGTCCATATACATATATATAAATTAAACTGGTCAGAACTTAAATCTCAGAACTTCTTCTGGAAAATCTGGGTTATCTTTACGTATCACATTGGAAAATCATCTGTCAATCTAATACTCTTTTAATTCATTATTGTCATAATTATTTGAAAAAACCAAATGCCTATAATGTACGTAACATATTATTATGTGAACCAAGTATTATAAATCATCAAAGTCTCCTTATTTTTGTATAACTTTTATTCAACAATATTTTGTAAATAAACGAGATAATTCACTTGCCTTTATAATCTTCATACATGGGATGGTACGAGTTTCTTGTTTGCAAGTAATGAATGTAATATGCATGAGGGGCTATTAACGTACAAGTATCCACACGTAAAACATTATGGACAGCCATTTTGAAACATGAGCCTTATGTATCGTCCATACATTATGTTATCAACACTCGCTTGTGACATGAAATAGTGCCACTCCATTTTATATCTGGATGCCATTTAGCCAATAAACGTTTTTTTCAATAGTTAAATGCTATAGGTGCAAAGTTAACTTTTAACTTCTAATTAGATAGCCTGTGAGCTATGAGGTGGGCTGTTACTTCACACTACTCCCAAGGGGTGGATCTTCCTTTGTCTGTCCGATAGCTGGTCAGATCCACTAAGGGTACGCGACCCCGGAGCACCTCTGCTGCTATTGTCACTCACCCTATACCGTCCGTGACAGTAGTATCCGCATCCTTCCATCCATCCGAGTCTGGGTGTATTATCCATATGTATATATTTATATATTTCTAAAAAAAATATTTGTGTATAACAGGCGGCTGTTATGAAGAAAACATTCACAGAGTGACGGTAGAGTAAACTCTGACGCAATCGCTCTGTGGAAAAGTGGAGCGTGACCAAGCGATTTGACTGCTGATACATGATGCAGTACAAATCTGTCTTTGATGAAAAGCTTTAATTGATATTTAAACTAATAAATATGATTGTCTATGAGGTGGTAATTATCAATGATCAACTTCCAAGTGTGTTAGTTTCTTATTTATGTTTAATTTCAGAAGAAGATGTTTATTTCAATAATTAAACTTATTAAAATTATATGAATAAATTTAATAGATACGAATAAGACGAAATATAATATCTGAGGCATTTTTAAAAACATGATATAAATATTAAAACCTACTTCACTAGTAGGTGAAAAACGTGAAGTTCTCCTTTGTAAAGTTATTTACTATGTAATATAATATTAGTATTTAGTTATATAATTATAAAATATTCATAATTAATGTTAATAAAAAACATGTATTTGAGGTATATATAGTTTCGTCCTCGAGTCTGGGTGTATTATCCATATGTATGTATTTATATATTTCTAAAAAAATATTTATGTATAACAGGCGGCTGTTACCCATAACACAGGCATTAAGTTGTTTACCTTAGGAACATACGTCCGTGTGTCATATAGTCCATATATTTATTTATATGTTTTATTCAAGTGAACATTTACAAGATTACTTACTATTGAATCGTCAAATGTTTTAGAAGCCAACAGAAACTCAGAAATATTAAGCCACGAGAAAAATCGTCAAAAAAAAAGAATCAGCTAGAAACTCGTTAGCCACTTTCTTAAAATCTTCTATTTCCTAGCTTTATCCCGGTCTAGTAGTACCAGTATCCGCTTGGATTGCAGAGGATGTGGCTGTGGGGCGATTTAAGACGACCGATTGCCATCTGACGTCATCCTCGGAGAACCCCCACGATCTCTACAACCTCACGACTAATATCATAAAGTGACATTAATCGGGTCCCACTGTTTTACGTGCCTTCCGCTTCGGTGTCGAAGCGAAACGTGCGTTGAGGCACATCGGAAAGTCAGTGTAGTGCTGTGCTTTGGTGGCGGATTTGCTAGTGTAACTTTCGGGTTGCAGCATTACACCGATTTTCTATCGTATTCATTCGCGGATTAAAGCAAAGTAGTTTAGTTTTTCATGCATGTCATGGATTTCCGCCAAGTAACGTCGGATTCTATCAGTTATTTAAATCGCAGCAAATGAGCGGAATTGATAGAAGCTATAAATCTAAGCATTTAATCTGCGATCGGAGCCCACCCTTGTCAGGGTGGTAATTTAGGCGATTACTGAGTGTCACCACAGATACAAGTGACTAGTTAATCGTGACCGGTCACTCATTGAATTTAACCTTCAATTACAATAGTATACTAATTAGAATCAATCAGTATGCATTACTTTGCAAAAATGTATGATGTGTATGACTCGAATGCTACATCATGATGTTATCGTGTAACCTTCTTAGAGTATCTATATATAATCCAGTTCAGTAACTCATAATAACTATATGTATATATCCTAACACGTTCTTTTGCTATTATTTTCTACTCATAATTATAAATATAAAAAACAAACAACGGCAGTCCACACAAAAACCACACATTCCCTGACACAATTATGAAAACTGTCAACTATGACAATGACACGCACTCGCACCCAATCTTCACTCATCTATGTATAAATGATTAATTAACCTTACAATATTTAGAGCAAAGATTTAATTATTTGTTGTTGCTCTTTGTACCCCAATAAGTGTTATTTGGGTACAAGTAGCGTGTAAAATACAATGGGCTTTAAAAAGCAGTTTAATTTGATATAAGACACGTGCACTTTTACTTTCGTTTGCATGAAAGCAATAGTGTCGGCCATGTTAAGTAAAGCTATGGTTTGCCACCTTGTATGATTTGACACGTGATTCAAAACAATGCCTAATAAATTATTGTACGTGACAGCATATAAACTACCCATGTATATAATAAAATATGTGGATCAACGCTTCGCTTCGACACCGAAGCATTATTAGGAGATTGTCACTGATTGAGGTACAACCTCATTACTACTAGTACTTGTAGTACTAGTGGTCCCAGTAATGTTCCTAGTAAAAATATATTTTTACATGAAAATAAATATAAAATTGGTATCTTTATATGAAATCACAAAGTAATATATCTTCAGTGTAAGTAAATGAATTTCCTTGAGACAGTGAGGAATTATGATGTCCCCGCATACTTCGGTAGATTGCAAAATAAACGATCTACCATTTTGTATAAGATATATTGTAGGCTTCCGGCAACTATTTTAATTATTTAAATGTTATGTGGTGATAGTATGTGAGTTATAGATTACTGGCTTTTGCACTCGACGACGCTCGCGTTAATGTTGATTTTTGTTTCGTACAAAGGAGAGTTTCTGAGGAGGTCGTGGCCTAATCAGTGGTCGGCATTTGAGTTGATCGCTAAGTTAAGTTGCTCTGGCTGCGACCGGAAAAATAATCCGTTCTATTTTCATTTATAAAAATGTTGCGAGAGTTTTTGTGACTTTTGTTGCACTATCATATAAAGCACACATTTATAGAGCTGTACATGTCTTTGTAACTTAAAACAATGCTGTCCTTTGAGACTGGTTGGAAGCCGACAAAGTAACAATGGCAACGAAACAAAATTTTACCGTTAAATTGGATTCTTTTAAAGAGAGAAAATTTAAGGTACGATGGAAAATCAGTCTCGTGTTTTATTAGTATTATTTTTCTTTTTTGTGGGAAACAAACAGCTACGTTAATACAGATAATATTTTAAATAAAGTTCTTATATTAACCTACAAAGTTTCCACTTAAAGTTATTAACAATTGCAAGGAAGTTTAAGTAACTTATGATCGACAAATTTTGTATAAAATAATTGATATCTAACAAAGATTAAATAAGCCTAATTGCAGAGATAAATTTACGAAAGTTATGTTGAATAATGTGCACGTCAACGAATTATACGGCAGAAATCGAGACAACAACTATTCTACATTTTAAGCTAGACTTAATAAAAGATGTGAAGTTACAAAATTTGCTAAAATCTGTCCAGTCCTGTCTGTCTATATTGTTATATTTAAATTACATGTTAAATACACGCTTATTCGTAAAGCATATTATACAGTCAAAAGAATCGAAGACTATATCAAAGATAAAACTGTTGAGTCGCTCCAGCTTTGTACTTTGCAGTTAACATACAAAAGTATTAAACTCATTTTAATAAGAACTATTTTAAGTAAGTGGCCAACGAGTTTCTTGCTGATTCTGCGAGTGGTTCGACTTTTCTCAGTGAGTGGTGGTTTTAAAAATATTTGACAATTCAAAAGAGCTTGTAAAAGTCTACTTGAATAAAACACCTTTTGATTTCATTCAGTCATTTCAAAATTTATCGCGAACTAACATTGTGACATGGGTTTTATTATATATAGTTATTAATATTTATATTTATTAATATACGTTAGTACACAAAAATATTGTTAAAAGTCGAAAATGACACTGCATCGTTAGTTCAGACGCACCACTTCACATTAAAGTGTAACAACCAATATTTGAATTAATTTAATTTATTGTTTGACACAAAAACTATATTGCTAAAAGAGTCCGCAATTACCCGCTATTATTAAAAGAATAAATGTGAGCAAACTTGGGAAAACTTAAATACTTTCAAAAATTTTATTTTCCCTTGACGGAAATCCTAAATAAAATTTATATTAAATAAATATTACAAAAAATAATTTCAATTAAATGAACAATAATTATTTAAGAGAAACCGACAGTATTTTTAATCAAATAAATTGTTCTTGAATTATTATGGAATGATTTTTTAAACAATCACAGAAAATAATATAAATATATGTTTTATTAATTGTAGAAGGCAAATATTGCACTCAACGTACGTGCGCGCAAGGCGCCTGAGGTCTACGCACTTGTAGGTCGTTAAGTTATGAAAGCGGCTAAGTTCGGGGCTAGATTTAAGAGCGCGCTCTTTAGTGATCCCTAATACTCACCTTCACTGCCAGTGTTCCCTTCGCTGCCTAGGCAAATCTGGTGTGATCCTACTAGTACGGCTTTAGATATCCTTACTAGTAATGAACTTATGATAGCTCTTGACAAGCCAAGGTCTTTTAGTAGGTTTTTACATTTCCATATTATTTAGAGAATAGAAGAATTTTATTTTGGTGAAATTTTAATCTTTGAAATTTTATTTATTTGACTTCATTTTAGACTAATAATTGTAGAGATACTGTGATTGTTCACTTTAGAGAAAAGAATTTTATTTAGTTTTAAAATTATTTTTATTATCAAAAACATTTTTAAAAGTAGGTACTAAGACTATTTATTGTTACTACCTATTTTATGATTAAAAATATAAAACAGAAGTTTAGTTTTAATGTGCTGCAATATGAAATACATATTTTGTATCTCAAATTTTAAATGTTCTATTCTAATAGTTAAATTGTTTGTACCAAGGGCTGTTTTTAGGATTTTCCCGGCAATTATTCGATTTTTCTCGCCGTAAAAACCATCCTTGGACTTCAACAAACTTTAAAAAAATATTGGTTAAATTGGTCCAGGCGTTGTTGAGTTATGCGCTTACCAACACATTTTGTGATTTATTTTTATATATATAGTTTCGTATTGATAGTTAAATATGATTTTTATGTAATTGTGTCGGTATTCACATCTTAATACTTTTACTCGGAAACAATGTTAACTTCTTAAAAGGTTTAAATACTGTCAAACAGTGTGCATACGTCATTCTTGTTTCAGCTAGCAAAGTGTACACACCATTTGTGAAGTCATAACGATTACCTCTTATTGCAAGAATGATTTTCTTGCTGGTTTCTTCTCGTGGTTCAACTTGTTCGAACCAGTGAAAATAAAAGTGAATTGAAATACATTTATTAAAAAGTGAAACTGAGTTTTCCCAATAATACTTTTTTCTCAAAGATTATAGCAAACTGTTAGAAATTGTATTAATATTGTAACTGGATTACTCTTTTGAGGATTCTATAGACGATTCTACACATATACGAGGATTGACGGAACGGAAGAAGAAATTGGACTTCCTATACATGCAGTTGATGTTTGGTCAAAGATGCCTCTAGTTGAGGGTCGGAATGGACTCATATATGTGACACCTGTTGTTGGGTTTATACGAGACTTAGATTTTAACAATTTAACTCCAAATGTTCATGAGGTAGAAGAAATATTCTCTGTTCCTGTCTCAGCCTTTTGCAATAAAGAAAACCATGCACATTTTATGTATAAAAATTTTATGATGCCTATATTTTTGTATGGAAAACACAAAATCTGGGGTTTAACAGGAGTTATAACTCATTTTTTTCTTCAGTGCTTTTTACCTAGTGAATTTTATAAAGTTGATTTTGCAAGAAAGAGCTACACATTGGATGAACTAATGCCCTCAAAACTATAGTGAATTAAATTGCTTATTAGTGTGAATATGCTTTATGGGATGGTAATGTAGTTTTTTACCTACAACAGTAAATAATAACTGCAAACTTTATACATATCTTTAACTAATATTAAATTAAGTGTAAAAGTTATATAATAAAATGGTTGTTGAAGTTTTTGTTATAAATAAACAAATGTTGTACAGAATAGACATCAACTCTTTTAAATATAAATTTGGCAAAATGGGAGGTTAGGAATACTACATTATTTTTTAAATTGCATTTAGGGCTTAAATCATGATCTTTAAAGACAAAGAAAGATAGTATTAGTAGTTTATTTCTTAAAAATATTATATATAAAATGTTACACAATGCCATAAAAACATTACACATGAATAAATTTAGTATTGTGTTGGTTATATTCTTAATTGATTTATGATTATAATTTATGTATATGACTTTAAATTAATGACATGCTAGCTGACTTTGGAGACTTTGATCCCTCTCAGTTTATTATATTGTATGCAAATAACTTTATGTTCTGCACATATTATTGTATTGTTTTTGCTTTTCTTTTTTTGTTTCTGTTAAATTATATTAAAAATTATAGCTGTATTTTTGGATTTACTTCTACTTGTTTTTGTTAAGTGAGATTACTTTGAGTGTAGTTAATTTATCCAACTTGTTGTTTATGAAAATTTTTCACAAAAATCACAATATGCTACATGTTATTTGTTAAAAGTTCTGACTTTGCCAATGGTGATTCTTATTATTTATTATAAATGATTAAACATTTTGTACAGTTTATTTGAATTTTATTTTTAAATGTTTGTCAGGTTTTTATTAAATGAAAACTTAATTTATTAACACATATTATGTTAAGGAGGAAAATATTTCTGTAAAGGATAATTGTCACTGAACAATAATAGGTATTACTCATATTGGTCACATGTTATGATTAAAGCATGTGCATCAGCACATGCTTTGATTTGCATCTGAATGAATTAAATTTTTTATTGGTTTTATTATATTTATGGGATTCTAAAAAATGCAAGTACTGTGATCTCTGATGATACACCTCTTTATCATATCATAGTAATAAAGGAAATAAGTATTTCTACATTTTTTTAATTAGTCTATCGATGAATTTCCCATTGTTGGGCAAAGGTCCCTCGTAGACCATTCTCTCCTCTGGATAATGAGCTTATAATTAGGTTGCAGATATTTTTACGTTCTTATTTTTCTGTGGCTCACAACAAACATAATAAGGTGTCAGAATAAATAAAATTAATATGACTGGAATAAAGATATAATAATATTAAGATTTCATTTCAATAACATCTTTAGTATAATTTTTTTCAATTAATTTGTTGTTTTAATTTTTATTCTTATTAACATTAAATATTTAATATTCATCTTACACGTCATGGAAATAATAAGTATTAGTAAGCTTATTGTAATGTCGGCGGCAGACATAGCTCAAAGTGTTTGTACATTTTTGTCCTTGAAGACTACGAAGTTCTACAAAACCTGCGCAGCTACGCATAGTCCCCGGCCACACTGGACGATCATTCAAATGAAGCTATGTCTGGCGCCGGCATATCATTTGAAATAGACGCCAAATCTTTTCGGCTATAGACATCGATGATGATGACAGATTTTACGCGCGCAGAGTTTAAACAATTTTATTTATACCATAATATCCTTTTGCATTGTCCATTATTTGATAAAGTATTTTAATTTTCAAAGAAATAAAACACTTCTCTATCAAATTACACCAATGTTTCAATTTGAAAAAAACGAAAAACGGCAAAAATAATAATATAAAATAGCATCATAATCTGCTTCTAAGTAAATTTCAGCCTATGTATTTAGTAATTTAGTGGCCGCACTCGAAAAAATATTTGGTGATACGAGGAAGATACAGCTGCAAATATACATCGAGGTTCCTTTAACATGTTTGGCAATATTAGCAAACGTCTTCTTTCGTTATAAAGATATCTTTATCAAAGAAGTACTTATAGAATTTAGCTTGGCATTCAAATTCGCATTTATTGTTGTAAATGTTCCCGTCGGAAGCGCATAATGGTAGATACACTTTTCCACAGGGACATTTAGGGGCCAAAGTCCATCCGGTTGGGCGATTCGGGTAGCAAAGACTTGATGTCAGCATGACAGCCAGTAATAGGACTGAAAGAAAAAAAAATATTAAAGCAGACAAAAAAACTATATATCAATACGTGAAGCAAATACTTTTGGTAATATTTTAAGAAAATTGCGCGGCCAGAAAAATATGAAATTTGACGCACTTATAGTTTATATGTTGGTTATAGGATGGTGTGCGAATGTAATATTTTTTTTATAAAACATGCATTAGGAATAAAAAAAAACTTCACGCACACTAATGCCAAACGATTTACACAGCATTTTACTATAAAATTGCGTCAAAGCGTAGTCATGACAACCATCAGAAAATAACAATGTTACAATTTTGTTTATAGTGATATTGAAATTATCAAATATCTTAATAACATTAAATATTTTGTACGTAAATTTTAACATTTGTCTCCGAATATCGACCAGGCGGCGATATCTAGTATTTATAAATGTGTGTTACATAAAAACATATCCATGACTAAATGAATATTTTCTTAGACTGAGATTGTCACGGTGGGACAAGATGCCGTAATTGTTTACTGCATATTATGATTTACGAATATGTTTTAATAAAATCATAACAAATTCGAACCACAATAGTACAGTTAGAAATAGAATTGGCTAGTGCAAATATTTTCTTTTCTGGATCTTTCTTCCCTAACAGTATAGACAGATCTTTTAGGAATATGCTAATTCTCTAAAATTGTAAGCTCATAATTTTTATATACCCTTCCCAACCGTTGCGTGTCTGCTTTGAGCATAGATGCATTTTGCGAACATAAAACAATTTCTCTAAGCAATGCAGCAGCAATGAAATTTGAGACGTAGTTTTATGACATTAGTGATGATAATTGTGCAAGTAAAACTTAAAAAGAAGTATAACTTCTACCAAAGGAACTGGATTCTACGCGCCCATTTCACTTTCTTAAACTATTTTCGCTTTTTATGGCAATTTTTAAATACATTCGAAATCTCCTTAGAGACACCGCGCTCCCCCACAAAAAGTCCTGAGTGTAGGTGCACTTACCAATTTTGTAATCCATTTTATTTCTTCAAAACGTCTCTTCAGTGAACGTACTAGCAAAAAACTTTCACAGTATGATCCTGACAAGTATTTTATACCATCACCGGGGCATTATCTGCTTCCGTTTGATTAAACGAAGGCTAATAAAAGTAAACGATTAATGGCCTGGATTTTGAAGTTGTTAGCACTTGAAATTATCGTGTGAAGTGTTTTACTCTAAGCTGGCAACACTAGTGGAGGGAACGATTCTTCTGTTGTTTTTATTAAAGAAAAAATGATTTGTAATACCAATGCGTGTTTTAAGTCCACTGAAACGATTTGTAAAATTGTTTTTTAACTATACTGTTGGCATATCTATTATTAATAAATAAAATAAAAATGTTAGAGGTAGCAATCGTGTATTGTATTTACGCCGTTTTGTATACTCTGTCAATAGTACAACTTTGTTGTGGTCTATTCCGCCTGTGAGAACGTACCCGTATGTTGTTAACTAAGCAAGGTTGTTCATAGTATTACAGTCAGGCGCGGATCCAAGTTTCAAAAAAGGCGGCATAGCCACCCGATTTTCAGTCGAATTATGGCTAACAAGGCTAACCTCTTTGTCATCACCGATTTTGCTCAAATATAAGAGACTAGCTCTAACCAGTGACTTCGTCCGTCTGGGCCTCTCTTATCGATTAGGGGTTTAAAAATATGGTTTGTTGAAAATTTACAACAAGACAACCTTAAATGATAGACATATGCCGTCGCGGACTTTTATTTGAAACTTTGGAAGCGATTCTGTCATACACGATTTTTGCGGCGAAATTTAAAAATGACTCACCTCACATCGTGCACTGCTGCCCACATATCTGCACGCAAGAGGACTTAATGTCGGCCTCAAATCAAACAATTATTGATGTAGCTACTTTTTGGGCTGTTAAAATATAGGCTCTTACCACTCTGCCTAAATATGCAGTTTGCCATTGAAACGATAATAAAAACATTTCGGAATAAACTTATATTAATTATATAAAGCTGAAGAGTTTCTTTCTTTGCTTCAAGAATTACTAAGCCGATTTTAAAAATTATTTTAGTGTTAAATAGTACATTTAGTGAGGAAGGCTAGTCTATATATCATAACGCTAAAATTTTCACTTAATTTTACGTGGACGAAATCGCGGGTAGCAACTAGTATCAGATAAAAAATATTTAATTTAATGTAGTGAAATATGAACTACCGAGTTATAAATTCTGTAAACTTTGAATTCAACTACATTTAATTTTCAGTTATTAGTAATGCATTAATTCTATTTATTCATCCGCCCACTAAAAGTTCCAACTAGTTTATAACCCTTCATTAATATTCAAGTTCCAGTTATTTTATGTTAAAAGGTATTTCAGTAGGTTAGACATTTCGTGAAAAACGGAACGTTATTATATAGAAAACTAGCTGTTTCACGCGACTTCATCCGCGTAAAATTAAACTTGCAAAAGGCCATAGAATAATCCGTTCTTAACAAATGTCTAATAAGTATAAACTAGCTCCCTATCAAATTTCGTCCTCGTACGTCCCGCGGTTTTCGAGCTTTTATATATATAGATGACATCATTAATAATTATTAACAAATTGAAATGATCCTCCTTGTGCGATTTTAGATATCGTTTATGGTAGGGTAGGCCAAGGCAGGATTTTGCGCAATATTCGAGCGCGTCAGAAAATCATATAGTGAGAATTCTTGTAGTAATGTACACTCACCAAATATGAACTCTTAATATAGGGGGTTCACTATTGGTCCCTTATAGGACACTTAGAATAAGGATGTACTAAGGAAGACCATCGACAAGTGCGTGCGTGCGTATAGATAAAAAATGTTATTTTGAAACCCAACAGGGTAGATTACGTTTCTCACGAATTAATAAGATAATACTTTTATCTTGATGTACCTTTTATCTTTATACGATATTATGCCCGTGGCTTTTCTCACATATAAAACAGCGGTTTATCGTTTTACGCCTGTTTAATAGTTTATGGTTTTTTTTCCTAAAAGAAATATATTATTTTTTCTTTAAAAAAATTAAGTCATGCAAAAAAAAATTTGGCCATTTTTTTTATTAATATTTCGACAATATCATTAAGTCACTGAACTTGTAAATTTGCGTATAACTTTTTTTTTTGCAGAAAATGGATAAGAATTTTCAAGCTATAACTGTACTCCACAAAAATGTTATTCGTATACATTAATTCATATTAGTATTATTAAATAATTCATGTGTTTGCATTTGAATGGGAGTAGAATTAAAGCTATTTTTTGTCTAAAACACAGTACGGGACGAGAGAGATAAACCACAGTCCGGCTTACAGTCATTTGCTAAGTTTTTATGTGTACCTTTTTGTAAGTCATCATGTTTTCTTCCATTAATGTGATCTGTAGTCTATTTTTCTTTATCTAGATCTATGCTTCTACAATTTCTACACTTTAATTATTTATATATAAAGCTGAAGAGTTTGTTTGTTTGCTTAAACGCTGTAATCACAGGAACTACAGGTCCGATTTGAAAAATTCTTTCAGTGTTAGATAGCTCATTTATCGAAGAATGATAAATGTTTTATATCATCACGCTAAAACCAATACGATCGGAGTACCAACTAAAAATGTTTCAAAATCGGGGAATATTTTTTTTCCTTTTATTTTTTATTTATTTAGATCAGCAAAACAGTATGCTACTTAAAAGTAACACACCAAAAATGTGACCTTAACATGCATACATAGTATTATTTAAAAGCACTCGAAACGTTACACAAAATTATAAAATAAATAATCTTTAAGATAAGAGCATACTCATTTCTCAAAGGTCGGCAACGCATCTGCAGTCCCTCTGGTGTTGCAGTTGTCCATGGGTGTCGGTAGTCACTTGGGTGAAAGCCGGCTGCTCGTTTGCCCCTTATTATATATAAAAAAAAGTTAAGTATATAATTTTTGACGTAATAAAATTGAAATTATCATTAAAGGAATGAAACGATACTTATGGAGTTCGAGGTAAATTTTAGAATAAAAAAAATAAATAAACAAACTCTACGATATAGGTTTATTTATTAAATGTTCTTAAGTAGAAAGAGCCTAAATATATATTATTTTATGGTACCGCTAGTATATCCAATATTGGAACCCGACATGTGGTGGCCATTTAGTGAAATATAAACCTATTGCTGCTTAAAACTTTTGAAACTTTTAATTAAGAATATTATAAAAAGAAGACAATCCGAAAATATTATACTTAACACACAATGAAGATAAATCTTTTAAAAAATCTATGTTTTATACCTTCGCTTTAGCTTACGGATACAAATTGTATCAAAAGTCACTATACTCACCAGTATTGCAGGCTTAGATATTTAAGATCAAAGGTCACTAAAATTAGTTCTTCGTTATTTTAATTAAACAGCCAGTTTTATCACAAAGTCGTCTATGTAAGAATTGTTGGTCCCATAAGTCTATAAATAATGTACAATTACTTTCTTCCTAAATCACACAGTTTCTAAACTAATACTTAAAGCTGTAAAGTTTGGTTGTTTGCTTGAATACGCTAATTTCAGGATACTTGTATGATATGAAAAATTCTTTCTGAGTTTCATATACCATTTATCAAGGAAGGCTATAGGCTATAAATCATCACGGTCTTTAGCAGGTAAAGTCACGAATAGCAACTAGTCTTATATCTATAAGGATTTAAAAGTTCAAAAAGTTGTGTGTTTGTAACATTGAATTTTATTTCTTATCGCTTATTTTACATACAATACTTATATCAAAAACCCAAGACAATTATTCCGAGGCCCTTCAACTGAAGTACTCCTATTGATAACCAATTTTGGAATAAATATAAACGATTATTCAGGTCAGAAGGGTTCAACAGGTATGACAACCGGTATACGCTTCACTGGTTTCCTAAACGAGCGGTGACATTGGCGAGAGTGTTGTAATTCAACAGTTTATTGTACGTGATCTACTATACGTTAAAATTCATTATGTATTATAACTAGATATGATTTAGTACTTTTTCGCAATCTATATATATTATGTGAAGCGAAACCTTTTGGTATTATATTGCGAAAAATGCGGATACGAAGAAAAATGAAATTTGATACAGTTATAGTTTTTTATTTTTTTTTTTTATTTATTTATTTATTATAAGAAACTGTTACATTTAGTACAATTGAGTTTATAGAGAGGAAGGCAGTCTCTAACTATTCTTCTTCTTAGCGTTTCGTTGGCAAGCACTAAATCGTGTCGGCCCAGAACTTAGCCACATCAACTGCGTTATGAGTTCAAAGTGTTTGTACATTTTTGTCCTTGAAGATTACAAAGTTCTACAAAACTTTGCGCAGCTATACAAAGCCTTGGTCACACTGCATGATCATTGAAGTGATCATTCAAATGAAGCTATGTCTGGCTCCGGAGCCGGCATTAAATGGACATCAACTGTCAAAAATAAATACGTAGCTAAATTGACATTGTGGACTCCTAATCTTTCCCTGTGATCCAGGAAATGTGACGCTATTGAAAAGCAGTGTTTATCCCGGCCGCACCTTTTTCAATATCAAGGTTATGTTTATCTTTATGGGCACAGTAAATCAAGAGTAGATTTATCGATAACAGCGTATAATACAAATAGTGAGACTTGTCCGGCTGTTGGCTTTAGATATTTTCGTGTGTAAACACGAGGAATGTCACCCACTTATCTCATCCTCAAGGAATGGCTCAAGGTTGAAGCTATCACCTCGCGTCGAAGAGCTTCAGGTAATGAAAATATTGTTCACTAACAAATTGTAAATAAGACGTAACTAAATAGTATGCACAATAATTAAGTATGATAGTCCAAATATTTAATTAAGCAAATAATTTTATAACAATTAATCTTGGTGAATTGCCATTTTATCTCATTTTATTGTAAATCAATCTGTGCAGTAATTTTTATGAGGAAGCTCAGTTGAAAACGGAAGGACGTCCTCAATTGGACTGTATTTTTTTAAATATTTGTTATGCCGGAGCCAGACATAGCTTCATTTCAATGATTATCTAGTTTGGCCGGGAACTTTGCTGCTCAAAGTTTTGTAGAACTTTGTAATCTTCAAGGACAAAAATGTATAAACACTTTGAGCTGTGCCCGGCTCTGTCATTACCTCGGAACTTTCGGCTGGCTGAACCGATTGTGATGATTCTATGTTTATTTGAAAGCTGATGCTTTCCTTGTAGTCACGTTTCAATTAGGTCCAGTTCTGATGATTTTAAGGACTTTTTTTTTGTTAAAGAAAGATAGATTATACATGAGATAAGCATCAGGAAAATGACTGGGAATCGGTTGTCATACACGATCACGAGTGGACAACCCCTGAGTCATCGCTGTTTCTCGAATTATCATTGATAATCATGATCGCCAGATGAGTAAAAACCTATTAAATTTAATAATAATCGAACCAAGAAACTGCGATTACTAAATAGCTTAAATAATTATCGGAACAAGTACAAAACATTTTTAATTGAGTCGCAAATCTCTAGCTAGTGGTGTTTTTAATTTAATTTGTTAGTTGTTAGTTTCTTATTTATATGACTTTGAAACTAGTGCTATTTTGATAATTTGATAATTTTTATGTAATATAATTTAAATACGATAATTTTAATGCTAAGCCCTAACTCCCTAATAACTCAAATTGAACCAATAGAATCTGTGACTATGTTATGTTATATATTTGTTGTGTTTCTGTTGCTGTAATTTTTATATTCATAATGTCATTATGTGTTGTTGTCGTCTGTCTAAAGGGAGCTACTGAAAATCAGCTTTAGAGTATTTACTCTGATTGAAGCTGAGTAGTATCTAGTAGTATCTCTTTCAGACTAATGGCAGCACTACATCTATTTGCTTAATTGTTTTTTGTTTATTACTTTTTTGTGTGCCCTGTTATCATACAAGCTGTTGTTTGATTCAGTTTATGTATAATATAAAGTTTACGTTTTTTATCTAGCAGGAAGTAAGTTGTTTAAGTAATTAAATCTACTGTAACTGAAATAAATGAAAGCTTTTCGAAATGCTCTAAGACTCGCAGATGCGTTGCTCGCCTTTGAACAAAGAGTCGCCTTAAACTAAACAGCTGAAATGTACCCCCATTTCTCTGAAAGAATGTAGTATCAAAAATACCGGAGCTGGCACCTGGTTACACAAAGATGCTAAGCCAAATAAGAAATTCCTAGGAAATTGCACGGCTGTGTATTTTTGGACATCGATCGATGTGGACCAAAACTCATACTACAAATAAACACTACAATCTGAGGTATTAGTAAGACAAGATAAGATAACATTATACATCCGGGCATGCCACCAAAAGTGGAATATTTTTATGCACTTCGCATTCCAATTATAGCCTACAAACCAGTATTGTGTCGTATATCTGAATGAGACATTATATTTAATATGGCGCGGGCGTGGGGAAATACCAGTTAGGTATTGGATAACGATGTAGAATATTAGCAATTAATTACATTTTTAATAAACAATATTTTTGTAAAACCGACAATTCGTAATCACGATAGAATGGTCGTTAAGAAGATTAGAATAGTAATAAGATTAGAATAAATTAGAATTAGAATAGTCGTTGATCGTTTAAGGGGCTTTGAGTTCAATTTGAGTGATTATGAAGGAATACAAATTACAATCAATCACTGAATTCGATGAATCAATAGCATGTATTTAGATTGTAGTTCTTTTACTTAGTAAGTGAAAGTAAAACAAATTTGAAAATAAAACATCCATAGTTCAATGGTATAAGTGTGAACAGAAATCTGCAAGGTACCCATATGTCCATACTCGCTGGTCTATTGTCGCGTTCACTCCTGGAATGTAGGTTTTTAACCTTATTTGGAGAAATAATCGGAATATTATATATAAATAGGTATTTTTACAAAAAAATATTATTTTTATTTTTACTGTAACATAATTAACTTTACATATTTACTTACAAAATATTAAAGCTAGCTTGACCGGAAATACGTCACTACGGAAGTACGGTTATTTATAACACAAGTACGACATGACAAAGCGTGACATATAGCAATTGAAATATTTTCGTGACAATAAAACAGCCGGTCGATTTAAGCATTAAGTTGACGGGACCGGTTGTCGTGACATTGTATTGTTTTGGCAATAATTATCGTGTCTATATCGCCGGTTTGTGAAACATAGACAAGTTTTTTTTTTTACTTAGAGATTGTTAGTAATTGATACTTAATAAAAGAGTGTCAATCTTCTTCCAGCGCTATCAGTGTGACATTCTTTGTCCTGATACACTGAAATTTTCTAAATTCAAACTCAACCACGCAGTCTAAGGCAATGATGAATTTGATATTGACGAGCTTACGTGTTTGCGTCTACACGCTATTTTGCATGTAGAGGTGAATACTTTGGAGGGGCCGGGCGTACTTTTTTAGACTGATACATCTATGTTGTATGAGCTTACCACTTACTTATCTATATCTATACTAATATATAAAGCTGCAGAGTTTGTTTGTTCGCTTGAACGCGCTAATCTCAAGAACTACTGGTCCGATTTAAAAAATTCTATCAGTGTTAGGTAGCCCATTTATCGAGGAAGGCTATAGGTAATATATCACCACACTAAGATTAATTTTTTAAACTAATTTTACGCAGATGGAGTCGCGGGCACAGCTAGTTCTACATGATTCACTATATACGGGTACACTAATTTATAATAGAAATCTAACCTAAAATTCAGAAAACCTGAACCACTCGTTCTCTAAATTTAACAGTTCTTTTTATTATTACAGTTTAAGATAAACCATTCTTTTAGCCTTATTAGAACTATTTGGTTAAATATCAACCAAGACCCGGCACTATCAGCTAAAGTTTAAGGACTGAGAAATATCACATTACAGGCCACCCGAAAATATATCGACCTTTTTACAAACTTACGATAAGAATAAATGAAAGAGACCTGATTGTTTGTAATTTGCTCAGTCTGTACTTTCGTTCTTGAATACAAAACGAAACATTGTGATAATGACCTTTACATTCAACAAGGCCTGATGAATTGATTATTGTATTCATATATATATAACAAACTGCTATCCACGATTTAATTAAATGTATACAGGACTATGAGACACTGACGTCTTTTCCTAAGGTATACAACTTAATGCCTGTGTTATAATATAACAGACGTCTGTTATACGCAAATATATTTTTTTTATAGAAATATGTAAAGACATACTTGGATAATACACCTAGACTCGAGGCGGGAATCTAGCCCACGAGCCCCGGGGCGGAAGACAAGCTCACTGCCTAATGGGCCAAGGGGCCAGTCAAAAGTTAAACCTCTTTGAATTTTTATATTTTGTTTTGTTTAAATTGACTGTAGTCGATGATATTACACCTGACTGCATAGGCAACTAGTTAGCACTGCAACTTTCCATCCTTGGTCAAAGCCAGAGTCAGGGCCAAAACGAAGTGGAAAGATGTAGTGAAAAAAAGTCAACCATCAGAAACTGGAGTCAAAAACAGGGCGAAGTGGAGAGAGAAGAATAGGAATACTTACCCCCACCACCTGTGGGATACTTAGTCAAGAAAACAGAGAGAGAGAGTAGATGATTTTTCAAGTGAACTCCTATTGAGGGTATTTAAGACAGTGTTGCAGGGGTCTATTATGTTTTAAGTAACTTCTTTAAATAGATTATTCAGTATCTGAAGTAACTTAACGGATATCTAAACAGTATCTAGAACTGCTACTTGTCAAGCAACAACGTATTTTCTGCCGATATTACTAATAAAAATAGCAATCAACGCTATCACAGGCTCAGAACAGCGCTACAACATCATTAGAACTATGTGGGTGCATGAAATTACAACCAGTTTTGTATAAACTGTGTATCGACCTTGAAATACGTGTTTATTTATTTACGAATAACAAATATATTATTGTATATAAATATAATCTTATCACATGAACTTTGAATCTCCATTTCACTCCTTTAGAGGCCATTTTTTGTAAATATTTTTATTTGTAACAGTAAAGTTGATTTTGGAGTTTACTCCTTCAGAAACGATATAAGGCCCGTGGTATGAAAAATATGGGTTGTAATGTCGAATGTGTCAGATGATACGCCTTCCAGTGTTACGCCCGCCACCTCTCTCATACCGAACGCATTGAGAAATGGGAAAGGAGGGTGACGGTGGGAAAAGGCGAACTTTAATGGCTTTATTAATAAATTGGTGGTTTTAACTTGTACCTTTTGTTGATTAGAATATGACCTGAATGCTTTTATAAACCGACTTCATAAATCCCGACAGACGTTGTCCCGCCCAAACATTGGGTTACTCACTATTAACTACATTCTATTATCCTATAACATTATTCTCCGTTTCCATTCAGTTTCCGTTCCATTTCCTTTTCGCTTTGGAATTCTTTTTTTTACAATACAAACCTTGTCCTAACAATAACGAACACAACAAAAAAGAAATTATCCAATTCGGTGTAGTCGTCCGAAAGTTATGCACGTGCATACATTTCAGCGACACATTCTTATTTGCGACTGTAAATTGAAATTTAAGCTATTCTATCTTTCAAGTTGAACTAAATTGCACACGGTGTGCAAATTAGATTAAAATCAGTTAAGTAGTTTAGAAGTTCATCGCGGACAAACATTGTGACGCGTAATTTATATACCTAAATTAAGAATAATTGCGGCATTGTCTATCCCGCATTTAGCCAAACTCATTGATGTCTTTTCTATGAAACGGGCCTCTGGCCGTATTTTTTAGATAATTATTTTAGCACGTCAGTCAAAATGTCTAGAACGAACTTCATCTATTTGAATAGCACCAATAGCGAACCTTAATTAGTAGATTATTTTTTTTTTAATTTTTACTTTTTTTTAATGTCATTGGTATTTCCTTCATTTTATTTTATTATCATCTTCAATGTCATTTTGATAAATATTTTATACGTTTTCTTTCTTTCCTTTTAAATTTTCCGGAAATAAGGGGGATAAGGAATAAAGTGACAAAACAAACAAATTTTAAACTTGTTTAGCTGTTTCTGAGTTTTAGCGATACTAAAGAACAACGATGATTGATTTTTATATACATATATAGATGAGGCAAATGATCAGGGTAGCAAAACCTGACTACAAGTGACTGTCGACGTCTAGGGACAATTACACCAGCTAAAATCCCGCAGGTGCGTGGAATTAGCTTCATTAGTATGAATCTGTCAACTGGAGTTGATTCAGCATCATAACAATGGTGTGTGAAACTTGCTGGATGGTGCAAGTGTATAGGCGAAGCGATTTATTGTGAAAAACGATAATAATTGTGAAATAATATACGCATACAAACGAGCTTATATAAATCAAGACATTTTTAAATGGCTGCAGGTTTCATACACGTAATATAATTTTTCTTTAATACTAGGAACGTTTTAGAATTATCATATCCTTGATACCCGCTAATTAAACTTTTAATAGCTTACGCTAAGATTTAACACAATAGCACATTACCACAATACCTAATATTTGAATTGTGTAGCTTATGGATTTTAATCTGTCTTTTTTACCTTTAGTTATTTTATCTAGATAATTCTTATCTAGAATTAATAAAAAATTCTCTTATCAGAGCCGTTAGTTTTACCGACGTCTTTACAACGCCGTCGAGAGCAATGGCGAATCTAGAGAAAATATCATTGAGGAAGTATCAGCAGCCTTCCATTTAGTCTGTATATACATGAAATGCGTACATTAAAGTATATTCACACATTTAGACAATTGAGTGTTATTAAAATACTATAAATAAAGTATACAATTAAGACAAGAGGAGCAATAATCAAAACAAGGAAAAAGTAACTTAATGAGCTTATTGTGTATGTTTGTGTGAAATTTTATGTATTACTGAAAACTAAATTATCAAAAATATCCCTGTTTTTCCACAATATTTTTTTTCAATAGAAAATAATCAATAGTTTGGAACACATAAATATTTAAATGTAAAATTAACGCGTGATCTAAATTTAAAATCACCATTTCTGTATTGGCATGTTTTTGCAATTTTTTAAACAACAACCACTGTTAAAGATTCCACCACCTCAGATAAAGAATATGCACCATAAAGCATTGAAAATAGCTAGTCTTCACTGGTAATTTAATCGAAGATAGAGGTCTCAAATGTTTCTTAAGTACTGATGAAGATTCATATTCAAATGTCTCACTTCGGTATCGGAAAACTTTTGGTAAAATTACGTTTAAAGTCCCAAACAGGAAGGGACAGAAGGTTGGAATATCAATATTAGATGAAATTATGAAATGACCCTAGTGCTAGCTTTTTTAAAACTATTTGGACAACTTCTTTTAACTACTAAGAATACTTTAGGAATACCTAGCGGCTTCAAAAGAAAACGCCTTTTCAGTTTTTATTTTGGTTTTTTAAAACCTGCACTTATACCGCGTTATGTAGGGTCGGCACAACATGTTTTTTTCCCACTCTGCTCTTTCACTTTTGTCTGTGAGTGTACACCTTTTCTTCATTCACAGAATCCATTCATTGTTTCTTCGGTCTACCAATCGCTCTTTACTTACAAATAAAAAATAATAAATCCTTAAGCATTAACGCACGCAAAGATACAGCTAGTACAATATGACGTTTTTGTATGTAAGTAAGTATAATGAAATAATTTATTTTTGTTATTCATATATATTTTTTATTACAGGTGAAGTTAAACTCCTTGTTTATTTTTTTATATCATAAATATTATGTTTCTGTTATGTATATTTTAGTGCTCAATGTTTTATAAATATTTTAAGGCTGCGTGGCGCAGATAAATAGTTTGTGAATTTGAATCTGGATAAAAATCTTTTAATTATGACGATAAAATATAAGAAAAAAGGGTTAATTACAATTACTGCTCTCTAAAAAGATATATATAATAACGTTATTATGCAACTAGTTCCTATCTTTAAAATAAATGAGGTTACGGGCATTTTTGGGAAATTTTTTCCTGTGCAACTCGGCCTTAAAAAACGTTGTATTTTTTAGCTCTATTTTATCTAACCTTTAAAAATTTATCACTTATGATATTCTTAAGATGAATGTTAATAAACAAGACTACAAAAAGATTATTAGAAGATTGACTAAAAATGGAGGAAACAAGAAGAAAGAAAAATAATATGGAAGAAAGAAGAAAAGTATCAAGTGCTACTTAATCTGTCCCTATATTCCGAATCTATGTGATACGGGATTAATAAAATCCCGAAGGTTTTATTGCATATTTATCTTGAAAAGGGGATAATGTTTCTTTGACTCTTTATAATATATAAAATTCTCGTGTCACGGGGTGTGTTGCCAAACTCCTCCAAAACGGCTAGATCAATTTTCATGAAACTTTGCGTGCATATTGGCTAGGGTTGAGAATCGGTCAACATCTATTTTTCATACTCCTAAGTGATAAGGGGGGCCCACGCGGACAGAGTGGCGAGACACAGCTAGTATGTATATATATTTAAGAAAAGTCACCTAACACAAAATCTCTAGAATCACGAGACTTACGAGACGAGAAAAAACCATTATTGGCAAGAAGTTAGTCGACCAAGATAGTGCTTTACCATTTTGGATGACAGCTCTTTGTTAAAGAAAATTTTGCCAAAGGCTATTATTAGAAGTTAATGTAATGCATAACAAGCAAAAATAAGCCTTCTAACTATCTGTACATACAAAATTTTCATTCACTAATCAATGACATTTTTATATTTGACAATTAACAAACATACAGTGATCTAGGCATTTGACACAATTCATTTTGACACAACCTTATATTATCATAAATTCTTAATAAAATGTATACATGTTGTGGAAATCACTTAGAATTGGCGTGCGCGAGGTTTTTTTTTTATTATTAAATTAATTTTATTAATAATGCATATTTTATTGAAATATTGGCATTCCACTTTTTTGTGCCAAATTTCATTGTCCTCCGTCCACGCACGTTTTGTAAAATGGAAGGTTGTAATTCGGGCACAAAACATAACATTTGCCGACTTGCATATCATCTTATGCTTATTTAAAGCTGTGTACAGAATTTTTATGCTCAATGCAATAAAATGTTTGAAAATTTAATCACATTAATAACGACATTTAACAAAATGCATTGTTATTTTGTCTTGGTTGTTATGATTACGACACCATCTAATAATATCTATCCTTGCCGCAAAATTTACATTAAAATTGGTAGAGCTCTGAATAAGCAGAAATATACACTGCTACTTGATTTACTATCAGAAAGGTATTATGCTTTTTTACCGCTCCGAAATCTTAGACTAATATATAAATCTGAACAGTTTGTTTGTGCTTGAGCGCGCTAATCTCTAAAACTACGGGTCCGATTTGAAAAATTCTTTCAGTTTTAGATAGTCTATTTATCGAGGAAGGATATAAATTATATGCCGTCACGCTAAACTATTTAACCAATTTTATGCGAACGAAGTCGTTGGGAACAACGAGTAATAAAATAATGATTAAAATCGTGCGGCGTTTTGTTTTATGTTGAAATTAGTTAGTTGTTTGTATAAATTAACAATCCGATGTTAACGTTTGACGGTACACGTATTCCTCTGCCCATAGTAACAAGCACGTTGTATGCAAATTGTATCGCGTGCATCATGGGGATACATTATACACAAAGAGTAAGTGCTCCTTTTAATAAAATTGCTTAGCAAACCATCGTTTAGCCCGCTGAAGAGATCACCCTGTTAAATACATAAAAAATGTAAACGTTTATTACATCTATAAATATAATGGGCTTAAAACCACCTTAACAGCCTATATCGTTCGTAGTATCCGTAAATGGCTCTATAAATTAAAATAAAGGTAACTACATTTAGGACTGCATTTTCGTTCGTCTAGCATTTATTCTTCTTTATTATCGAGAATATTACTGGAAACAATGAGGTTTACAAGTATAGGATACCATTTATCGTGGAGTTTTCTTTCAAGAAAACTGAAAACCCGGTACGTAATAAATTAGATTTTAGAAGATCATTGAACTACGCAAAATAAGTCATAAATAATCATTTTCAGGTGTATTCTGTTATTTTCGGTAGCATTTGAAATATGCTACAAGATACAATGATGATACAAGAATTGAAAATAATTTTAACATAAACCTAATTTTGATGATTCCGGTTAGATAAAGATTATTTGTCTTTTTCGGTATGGGGAATTCGACATAAATGGGTATAACTTTTGATTGGGTACACTTAGAGGGTTGATATTTACACAGCTTCAAGAGGTCACACACCTCACCTCAATATTTGGTGTTAATTTTAACTTTATACCTGAACGCGATTCTGAGAAACACGGCTTAGACAGACAGATAGACAACTACGAAGTGATCCTATAAGGGTTGCTTTTGTCCTTTAGAGGCACGGAACCCTAATAAAATAAAAATTATTTAGTACTCTGTAATTAATTACTATTTACTTTTGTTTTTTTTTTAGTAATTTCGTGTCACATTTTTCTTTTAAGCTATTGCAAATATTATCAAAGCTACCCGTGCGAAACCGGGTCGGGTCGCTAGTATAATACACAAATTACATAAATACAAGAAATTAATCTTTCCGAGTATAGAGTGCTAAAAAATATGGCCTTGAAATAAAGCGGTTGGACATTTAAAACATTTGAAGGACAATGGCTTTTGTCAAACTAATTTAAACCTTACCCACCAGTGTTAGAGATCATTATCGTTTGCCACTGTGGTTCCGACAAACAAGCAGGAAGGAGTACATGACACATGCGGCACTTCACACATGTGCACAGACTTGTTAAAAAACGGAGCAGATTTCACAATATCGAGGTTTTTGTACTGACACCCCGCGACGATCTGCGTTGTCCTCCAAAACAACTGGTTAGGCCTGTGCAGTAAGCTGGTGCTAAGCTATATCGTACTATTATAGCTTTGTTTCTACTGTACCTAAGAGGGCAGACAAGCTAACTAGTAAGAACATAGCACCTGGTTAGGGCTGTGCAGTAAGTTGGTGCTAAACTATACCATGCTATTATAGCTTTGTGTCTGCTGAAGTTAAGGTTGCAAGCAAGCTGACTAGAAAGAACATAACGACTGGTTAAGGTTTTGCAGTAAACTAGTACTAAGCTAGACGATTCCATTATGGTTTTGTTTCTGCTGAAGTTAAGGTGGCAAGCAAGCTGACTAGTAAGAACAGAACAGCTTTAGGGTTTTACGGCAAATTAGTGCTAAGCTATACCATGCTATTATAGCTTGTTTTCTTCTGTTCTTAAGGTGGCAAGAAAATGACTGGTAATAACAGAACAACCGGTTAGGGTTGTGTAATAAACTGGTGCTGTGCTATGTTAGTAGCGCGACTGAAGTTTACTCTTTGCTGTAACGTTTGATTTTACTCCCCATAAAGTTATCCTATTAAGAAGAAACACTTTAGAAAACATTTATTTGCACACGAATCCTCTAAACTAATTAAGGTCTTGCAGACCACTGTTACTAAGCTATACCGTGCTATTATAGCTCATTAATAAAAATTAAAAAAAAAGGAAGAAATGGTCCAACAATCATTTATATTTAGAAAACTTCAGAAGTTTTTTTTGTTAATAGTATAATTATATATTTTTTTGTTTAATCATAAATCCTACATAATTAGAAGAAGTTTTTGAAAAGAATTACATTCCAATAAAAATAATACAGATATTTTAACATATTTTAATATGTATTTAGTATTTTTGAACATAGCTCAAGAGTGGGCGATATATTTTACCTTAGCAACATAACACGTATTTAAAGAAGATGTACAATTATACGTACACATATAGATATTTAGTTACATATATTGCGTATGTAACTAATATAATATTTTTAAAAAAATGATCAAAATCGGTCTAAAAGATACCGAGTTACAGAAAACAATTCCGTCCTTAAATCTTCCGCTTCGTTAAAACGTAAGAAATGAGAATTTTTAAAATCTATTTAATTTTTTGTTTGCCATATTATGTAATCTATATGTATGACAATCAATAGTTGTTTGTTTGTCTAGCTGAAACTGAAAAACCTCTGGACGGATTTAAATTTTGTACATTTCATTTTACCGACAATGGCCGCCGAAAACCAGATAGGCCGAGGAAGTGATGACGTGCGGCGTGGCGTGGAGAGGTGGCGAGCTCTGGATAGAGGAGATTGGTCTAAGAAAGGGGTGGGCTTTGCCCAGCAGTGGGGCATTACACATTAAACATATATTTATATATATATATATCGTTGAATTTTTCCTGTGTGTCCTTACTCCAGAATACTTCAAATAGATGAGGTGATGTTGAGTGCGAAACTCGACCTTCTTATTGACGTGTCATGTAAAATTATTATTTCATATAACCCAGGCCAGTGTCCCGTTTTATGAAATAGTCATAAAGGAGATTGGTTAACTTGTAAATAGCAAACGAACCTAAATTCAGGCAAAATACCCTCTGCCGTGTCCGCTAGTATGCTATAATTTTTAATAATAATGAATATGTACAGGACCATATGACACACGGACGTCTGTTCCTAAGGTAAACAACTTAATCCCTATGTTATAGGTAACATCCGCCTGTTATACACAAATATTGTTTTTAGAAATGTATAAATACATAAATATAGATAATAAACACAGACTCGAGGCGGGAATCGAACCGACGAACACCGGAGCGGAAGGCAGGATCACTGCACTAACGAGCCAGTCTAAAGATTTACAACCAAATTCAATAATTCTAAATTTAACAATTTGTGTAAAGTGTAAACGTACCTATATGTACTATGTTTCTGTTTATTAAAGTTTGACGTTTCTATGTGTATGTGTGTGTGTGTGTATGTATGTCTGTCAGTTTCATGTATTAGTGTCTGAACAATTGTAACACTCGTCTCTGGGACTATTTCAGTTTGTAACTTTATGATTATTGCAGCACATTATCAGACACCACCAAAAAACGGTAGATTTATTTTATCCACAAAATATGACATCCTTAATTTAAATATTTGAATGTTACATTAATATATTCATAGCGCAACCAAACATGTCGCCATTAGCGAAGTGAAGTTAATATATAGGATGCAAAATTTTTATCAAAACTGGTAGAAAGAAACAAAAGACGAGGAAACTTGACATTTGCAGTTGCTAGGGAATTTTTTTTTGGTAAACAATGAAGTGTCACCCATGAATATGTTCGCGTTCAATGGTATTATTTTTTTTACAGAATCCCAATTCTACAGTTAAGTGTCGTTAAAAGTCCACTCCAAATTGGCCTATCCGTTTCCAATATTGACCTTAACAGACAGACAAGACAGACAAAGAGATGAAAAAATAAAATAAAAACATATATTTTTTATTAAGTTTTTGACCTTTTAAATACTTCTATTTTATTTTAATTTCCATACATCTAATGTAAATACAAAAAAAAAAACAATTTAATCTTTATTTAAAATGTAAAAAAAAAAATCTGGATTTAAAGTGCCATCTAAATATTTACATTAATTATTAAAATATTTTAATACCAAAATTATTGGAACCGGTTTAAATTCAAAAAAAAAAACACGAATAAAATATATTTAATAAGCGCACAGACAGGTGCAAACATGTTTTAATTATTTATCATAGTTAAAAATGTAATAAAATTAACCGGTAGGTATTTTTATTTGCTTTAGTTAACCTTGAACTACTTGTTAAACGCACCTGATGTTTTAATAATTCGATAGAAACGTGCCTTACACGAGGTGCTTGGACCAACTTTTAAAAATGGAATAAACAACATATTAGTTTCTCAAAGGCCGGCAACGCATCACCTGGCAGTTGTCCGTGGGCGTCGGTAGTCACTCTTGTAAACCGCAAAATTTCGTAAAATAAAGTAGACTGTAAACAAAATTTAGAAATATCGATATACACAAAGGAATCTAATATTTTGATTAAAATATTTTCTCTTAGCGAGGCTAAAAATGTATAAAGCAAATTATGTGTTACAAAATCTATAAAAATTGTCCATACGATTTTCACTTTTTATCCGCCCCATTAATCACTTTAAAATCAATTGGACATCAATGATATTGAAGTTATGAATATTCAGATTTTAATAAAGTTGAATCTGGGCTATTTCCGGCGTCGTGACCACTGCAGCTAGGGGAAATCCGTTTCCCATACCCTTACCCAAAGTTACTATATCGGGTATGACTCCTTGGCTTTCGAATGCCCAAAATGTATCACCCGTACGACCGAAACCGGTTTGTATCTAAAGTAAAAAAAATAGTCCGTTTGATATCCGTTTAATTTCTTAAAAGTTTTCGTTTAACTTTTAACTCATACAAAATTATTAAGAACACATGTTGTCTATACTATTAATAATATATAACCTGTTATTATACAAATAATTATACAAATAAATAAATAAATAAATAAATATTATACAAATAAATAAATAAATAAATAAATAAATAATAAGATGATATAAAAATCTATATATTAATAAGTGAAGCGAAAACATTCGGTACCATTTTAAGAAAAATTCCCCTGACGGACGAGTATGAAATGAGGCACAATTATAGTTTATATAGAAGATGCTGTGCGAATGCTAATATTTTTGTAAAATCTAACCCACAAACAAGATAAAAAAAACAAACAAACAAAAAAACTTTGTGATAATTTTCGTTCAATGAAAATTCCGCAATGTTAATACCCTAAAAAGCGATTTATCTAGGTACTAACTGCAGTATAAAATATCTGTAAGGAAGTTCATACTCGACAGTCGACAGAAAAAAAGGGGTGCAAAACAAATGTGCAAATTGTATGTATTGTAACTGTGTCTATTGTGTGGCAATAAAAGTATACAATCGCTTGCAAAACATATAAATTTGCCTTTATATTTTAAAAATAAATTGACAGAATGGCTAAGGATACAACCAATTTATAGTTTGAATGAATATTTTAATCATCCTTTTTAATTATTGATATTGTGTTTCTTATTCTTTTTAATTTTTTTATTTTAAATTGTCATTTTATTAATATATAAGTAATATGATTACATTGTGACCCGAAACTATTGACATGTTATGCCATTAACCATTTTTATTAGATTTATTACATTATAATTAAAATTAAAGCCTGGTAATATTAATTGGGGAATATTATTGACTTAATGCCGCGATAGCACAGTTGTTTGAATTATGGGTTGAAATTTCTATCTTATTTTTCTCTCTCTCTCTCTCTCTCTCTCTCTTTTCTCCCTCTCTCTCTCCTCGTCCTCTCTATTTCCTCTCTCTCTTTCCTCTCTCAGCTCGCGCTCTCTCCTCTATCTCTACTCTATCTCCTCTCTATCTTATCTCTATCTTTCTTCTCTCTTTCTGTCCCGTCTCTCTTTCATCTCTCTCTCTCTCTCTCTTCTGTCTATTTTTTCGCTTTACATTGAATACGGCCTAATAAAAAAGAAGTTTTATTTTTAATTTTTTCTTTATTTATTTAAGGGCTTTTATTTAGCAAATATGCCAGCCCTATCGTGCCCTTAACTTACAACCACACTATTTAAATGTACTTAAAACTAGTACATAAACCATTTTGGCTTCATCCGATGTGGGTAATGCCAAAATGGTTGGAAGTATAGATGTAAGATTAATTATGCTGTTAGCATATTACTCTAGACAAGTTTAATCCAGTATTAAAATGAATATGGTTTTAAATATATTTACTCTTTAATATTTCGATTTCATATCTAAACCAGTATATGAATATTTACGAGGAAGAAAATCAAACGTTAAATGTTTCGGTACACGTTTTGTTACACGTTGCGTTACGCGTTACGTTACGCGTTAGGTTACATGTATCTTTACGTGATACGCGTTATGTACGGATTTTTGTTAAGAATCTTTTTGTTGTACATGAAAAAAAAAACCTGATAAATAAAAACAAAAATTTTAATTTACTTATATTTGAGCTATTTGTTTCTAAATTTAATGCAATCGGCAAACATGAAACAATTCCGACAATTTACCACAAAAAATCACTTAAGTAATGCAAATTACAGAATAATAAAAGTATATTACAACACAAATTTGACCTACTTTTAAATCTAACGTAACGCCAGTACCGACATTTCATCATTGACATAGATGACAAATAATTTATTACTGGACGACCTTTTAGAGAATATTCTTAACTAACTGTTTTCCGCGACTTCGTCTGCCTAAAATTAGGCCTCCTAAATCTAGCCCTATCAAAAAATCTGTTCCTAGCGGATGTCTAGTAACTTTAAACTACTTCTTAGCCAAATTTAATTATTATATGTTCCGCGGTTTTCGAGATTTCGTGCTGGGTGATCTTTCGCTTTTAGAAATAAAGAAACACTTAACAAATAATTAACTTTTAATAATGTAGAGAAACATAGTTTTAAAAATGTGAATAAACAAAATTTACAAAAATAATAGAAACATATTGTATTTACTCTTTATTATTTATTTATTTTATGTACACATCTATATACTGTTTACACACATACATATTTTTTTTAATTATTTCTTTGTTTAAAAAAAAACTGTAACATTTGGTACAATTGTGTAAAAGGCCTTATTCCTGTGCTAGTTAAAGGAAACTGTGATACAGGTTGTATAATCATGAAATTAATGACTTAAATCACGTAAGTTAAATCACGTTTTATTGATATATTTACAAATAGATTTAATATATCAATGAATGCTAATTTCTTATTATGTTAATTATAAACTTCAATTGTCATGTTCAAGTTCTTAAGTTTTAAAAAGAGTCTTTTTTTTTAGATATCTGTTCCATTCAATATTACAAAAAAGAAAACAGTTGCTCAAATTAAAACATAATATATTAATTACTAAAAATAAATACTTAATTCGAAGCATGAAATAATTTAGTTAAATAATAAGTGATTTAATCACTTCATTATTTCATTTTCCTTACTAAATATCTATATTTCGTAATAAAATGTAACTAAATTGGTGTAATACTGTTTCAAAACATTTAATTATTAAGATCCGATGATTTTCTTCAAATGTAAGATTATATAAGTCATAAATTGAAGATATTATTTCTATTTTTACAAAACATCTAATCGCCGACCCTGAAGCCGGAATATCCGTTACGTTATATTCATTCGGATTTTAATATTTTATTTTCATTATAAATATAAATCTTTTCCACTCATATCAATATGAATCTTTTACATTAATTCCAAATAAATATTAAAATATTTTAATGCCTATAAAAAGGTTCATTATCAATGAATCGCAACTATGACTTCAAAGTTTGTTTGTCTTTGGTTGGATCTCAAATTCCATCGGGAACTATAGCTGTGCCCGCGCGCAAAATTAGGTATAAAATAAATAAATTCAATTCTAGCGTGATAAAATATAGCCTATAGCCTTCCTCGATAAATGGGCTATCAAATACTGAAAGATTTTTTAAAATCGGACCAGTAGTTACTGAGATTACCGCGATCAAATAAACAAACTCTTTAGCTTTTTATATTAGTATAGATTAAGAATAGAAAAGGAGGGAATTTTCTAGTTTCAGACATAAAAATTAGAAAAGAATTTTGATTTTGAAAAAGTCTAATGAAATGGGAATTATAATTAAAGTAGTTTCCTTCCTGTGTGACATTTCACACTAAGGGAGAAGGGGGGCTTCGAAAATGTGACAATGACGGTCGGAGGGGTTATAAAAATCGTAAAATTCGTGTGACACAATTTATGGATGACTCCTAATACGACAAATGAAAGTAAGGCTTCATTCACATTAATCTCGAGTTGAATTGAAGCCTCGAGACACGTAGTTTTGTTCTGTTATATTAAACACCGTTTCGACTTAATAACGTACAAGTCATCATGAAAACTTAAGAAAATATAAATACAGAGGGCCTATCACGAACATTCTCGATAGTTTTACTTTTACGTTCGAAATGAAACGTCAAATGAATTTACACGACTTACATGGTCGTAGCGTCGAGGATTCGATACGTGCAAGTTCTGATTTCCTTCGTGCTACCAATATTTAGCAACTATGTTCGGTTTCGAACGTAAAAGTAGGTAAAACTATCGAGAATGTTCGTGCTAGGCCCTCTATATTTTTAGAGAAGAAAACCGATCACTATTATAGCAATAAAGACATTCGAATTTAAAATTGAAATTTTATCCATAGATTTGCGAATAAAATATATTACATACATGCGTAGTACCTAATCTAATTTTCTGGTTATTATGGATATCCCAAATAGCTTATTTTTTTAAACAGCAGAAGAGCCATAAAGGACAGCTGGGCTATAAAATAAAAGAAATTGCCTAGTACCTTACAACTTTTCCCCCACCGGCTTTACTTCTAAAAAGACGTTCGATGATTAGGATCAATAATTATAAGTTATTCAATAGTCATAAATAAAAGTTAATTACAAGGAGTAAAAAATTAACGTTCTCAAATGCTTATTATTAATACAGCTAAATTAGATGAAGAAAATTCCTTCAAGATAGCTAGTGTATTCGAGGTTCAATTGTTGTAAGCTCGAACGGCGAATGCCAGAGCCCAGACACTGGCAGTAGACACGCCCTCCTCGACGGCCATAGACAATTTATTACCACAACCAAACGAAAATTAATGCATTCCACTTCACTTATGCAATCCTCGTCCTTACGGAATATAAAAGTAGTTTTCTCAAATATACGCGGAAATAGTGTCAATACATTCGAAAGAAGAATACGCGAAGATTGCCATATAAGCACAGTCAAATTTAAGAAAAAAAAATGCGCCTGCAAAGTTGTATGAAATTTCATTATTGTCGCCTTTGTCAAATTTTGAACTTAAACGCACTTTCAATGTTGTATGGAATTTCATTATTGTCATGTTTTAAAATTCGAACAGGAGACACGATTGATTTAGAAAATGGCGGCACTATTTCACTATATTTATAGCCTAGAGGTAAAATAAAAAAATAATAGTAAAAATGAGCACGGTAGTTTTACAATTATTTTTTATATTACCTTTTAGGCTGTATATACTACAATAATATATACAATATATATAAATAAAA
The DNA here is from genome assembly GCA_024363005.1 of Charaxes varanes. Lineage (NCBI taxonomy): Eukaryota > Metazoa > Arthropoda > Insecta > Lepidoptera > Nymphalidae > Charaxes > Charaxes varanes. Next base: position 4,703,953 of record JANCMC010021608.1, read on the forward strand.
CTTTGATGTTATTGTACAGTCTATTAAATTTTCATTTCGCTGGCTGCACGGCTGTGTTACATCTACAAAAGAACACTAAGCTTGTGACATTTTTGGGTTAAATGCGATTTTAATTTATTCTATTTGTCATGAATTTCAAGTCAACAAGCTTGTGCTGAGTCAACGTCGGGTTTACCTGAAATAAAAATGACACTTTATACAAATTAACCTTTCACCTTTTAGACTCTTAAAATATTTTAAATCTATCACCGATTTAATTTATATGCAGAAGATGTACTTTAATCAGTAGCCGGTATTTCAGTTGATCTCTAGGTTAAGTAAGCAGTTCTTACTGCAACCAGATGATAGATATGTTTCTTATTTTTTTTATATAGGATTATGACACACGGTCATATATTCCTGTATGAAAAAAATTCGGTAAGATGTTTGTTCCTAAGGTAGACAACTTAATTCATGTGTTATAGGTAACAGACGCCTGTTATATACAAATATTTTTTGTACATATGTACATACATATAGGTAATACACCCAGACTCGAGGCGGGAATCGAAGCCACGAACCCAGAAGCGGAAGGCAGGGTCAGTCAATTCTAAAACTAATTTTCTAATATCTAACCATGTTTGAGAAGGCATGTAAAATTGTTAGTCCTGATTAATGACACTGAGTCGAATTAGTTGAGAGATTGTAGGGGTTCAGGGGATGACGTCAGACAGCAGTTGGTAATCTTAACTCGCCCAACATCCACTGCATTTTAAGCAGACCCTGGTACTGGATAACTCTAGGAAGTTTTACTGATTTATGTTAATATCCCAACTTTTAAACCTCACCTCTATTTGGTTGACAACAGGTTTGATTTTTGCATTGTCAACAATCTCCTGCAACTGTTTCTCATTGAAATTGCACACACCAATGTATTTAGCAAGCCCCAACTCAACAGTCTTTTCCATACCTTTCCAAGTTTCTAGATAATTTACTTTCATATCTACACCATTTGCCTGTAATTTATTAAGAAATCTTTTAGGTTCTAGGTCTACATCTTTGTACTGGCAAGAAGGGTGGAATTTCCACCATTGTACAGAAGTACAATGCATGTGTGCTTCTGTCCAATGGTGGAAATTCCACCTTCTGCTTTCACCTGTGACCCCTTTACTATATACATTAATAATTGCATTGCATCTTCATTGCACACTGTAGTGTATACACAGAGGACGGTGGTTGTTCATAAGGGTATAAATACAAAGATAAGAGAGGCAGTTGTATTACGACCGTTGACTAAGTAACAACTATCTAAGTACATTGTGATTAGTGTCAGTATGACGCATGCATACACTATTTGGTATACTGTAATGACTGTAAATATTTAATAATACTTACGTAGTATCAGTGGATACTACACACATTAATTTGTAAATTAATTTATATTACCACATTATGTATCATCTACATACATCAACTGAATGAGGCCAATGTATTAAATACAGGTCTATATAATCCAATTTGAGTTTTCTGAGAGACTCCTTTAATGCTGGAACAACTTCTTCCTGAGCGTGGCTATCATTCCAAAGCTAGAAAAAAGTAGAGAAATTAAAAATTAGGATACTTTAATTCCATTTTGGGGGCAAGGGAGTGTCTTACGACTTTACCATATGTTATATGGGCAAGAGGATATTCTGTGGGACAACATAGTCTGAAACATATATTTTTTAATTTTTCCTTCATTAAATTTTTTAAAAAATCTTAAGTTTATTTAATTTTTCTTTAAATATTACTAGTTTTGAATAAAAAGTTGCACTACAAAAAAGTGTTACAGCGTGTTACATGGGTAGAGCAGGTCAAAAATCTTCAAAAAATGTGTTACCTAATACTCGAATGTGGGGACATTTGAGTTATTCCTATTCTTAGTATTTATATAATTAATTACCTTGGTAGCAATAAACAAGTCTTCTCGTTTGACTAAACCCTCCTTAATTTTATTGGCGATACCTTCACCCAACTCCTCCTCATTATGGTAGCAAGTTGCAGTATCTATGTGTCTGTAACCAAACTCAATGCCCCATTCAACTGCTTGTCTGAACTGTCCTGGTTCTGGTTTACGCTGAAAACAAATTTTTAAAATCACAAACAATTATAAATGTTTTAGTCTATAAATTCATGCCCCTCGTCCCATGTCCACAAGGAAATTAAATACTTATAAACAATTGCACAGTATTTGCATGCAAATAAATTAAAAATCCAATAAATATTATTTGGTAGAATTACAGGATATTTCTATTAATAAAAAAATATTGCATTTTTTTAATTAAGATTTTAAATTGGAAATATACAGATTTATAGGAATACAAAATAAAAAAAATCTTTGAATGTTTAGAAAATAGAAATTAATATTAAAATATAAATGTTAAATAGTATTCAAAGTTAGTTTATGGAAATAAACTTTTAAAAAAGGTTTTAATCATAGTGACTAAGTAGGTAATTCAAAATTATTTCTAATTTACCGAATAAGTTCCTAATCCAACCAACGGCAATTTTGGAAATATTTTACAATTTAACATTTTTAAACCACCGTATTATGATTTATGGCAAAAAAAGTATAGAATTTTTTTTACAAATGAGCAGAAGTTGTCGCAAATAGCAACTAATGCGATAAATAAATTTATGTATATGGCAGTTATAAATTGTTATCAAGTATTGCGATAAGTTATTCAAAGACTACAATATATGTATGATATATGATGTTTTTTATATATACAATAAAGTTTTATCTAGTGATAAAATTATACTTTCTGGAATTCTTTTTTAATAAAGTAAATAAATCATAACTTGTACTTTATTGGAAAATAAATCTGTATGAAGTAAAATTTCAGGTTAAAACTACATCACTGTCTTAATATTATGATAAACACTTAAGAGTTGAAACCGGTAAAAGTGAAATAAAAACTTTTAAACAATAATTTCACTTTATTTACAGCATAGATTTTGTAAATTATAATTGATTAAAAAACACAACACCGAAGCTGAGGCTCTACGCTAATATTACCTTTGCCTTTGTTGTTTGTGCTACGCCTACGCCAGAAAAGTAAAAATGTCAAATGTCAATATTTCTTTCATGTCATGTTTCAGTTTTAGGTTAGAACTTAAAAGGTTTCAAGCTTAGGTTCTTAATCAAGATTTGTAAACAAACATTACTAACATTGGTTTATTTATTTTATTCACATACATTCTATAATCAGTAAAATGTCATCATTGGATTCGGTCAAGGATGAGGCATCGCTTTCAGTTATTAATTTTTTAAAAGCAAATGTTCCTAAAAGGGACGTTCCCAACATAGAATCCGAATTGAAAAAAGACTTTCTATTAGCTAAAAAGAAGAGTAAAAAACAAAACAAGAAGCCAAAGCGTAAAAAATCACACACACTTACTAGAAAAGAAAAAAGGTCTTTGGGATTTTATGTTATTCCAAGGAATAGTGTGAAGTACAATGATATGGTTCCTTTAAATGAAATTTGGTCCGACTATTTTAGGCAATTGCTTGATTTAGATAAGTATATACCAGAATGTGCAAACAAGAACTGGGAGCAATTCACTCAAAGCCTGTACAAAGCTGATTTTCATGGTAGCATGTTGGAAGTTGTTCGCTCCAAGTGCCCTAGTTATGTCGGTAAAAAGGGAATTTGTATAATGGACACAAAGAATACATTTAAAATTGTATCAATAGATAACATTGTCACTACAATACCTAAAAAAGATAGTGTCTTTTCCATGTATGTAAAAAATTTAAAAATAAGTGTCTTTGGTAAACACTTCTGTGTGAAACCAGCTGAACGATCAACAAAAAAAGTGAAATGTTACATGTATCCTGATTTATAAGTAAAATATATACAACTATTTTCTTGTTTGTTTAAATAGTGTGAAGTTCAAAATTTTTCTTTTACAAAACAGGTAATCATACGCATGTGTTTTAAGGTAGTAGAAGGCAAGGCGTATAGTTTTCACTCTATGTAGGGCAAGCACTGCGACCGCATAGTCAACCTGCTCGAATAAATAATTAAAATTATTTTTTTAAAATATCATGAATTATTAAAGAAATATTGCTGTAAAGTCCTTTGAAACACATTACTTTAAACCAATAACAAATTTAAAGCATAAATTAATTGTTTTTATTCGATTTAAATCTCAGCATAGACAATTTTTTTTAATCTTTTAGAATTTTTTTTTTTTAGTTACAAGGGGGCAGACGAGCAGGCAGCGTACATATTTTTTATTTAACGATGTCCTATAATGTATTTTGTTAAATAAATAAATAATAAATATAAAAAGTCATAAGATACAATTAGAAAAAGAGAATTATTACAAATATGTCCAACTAACTATAGGTTATCACAACATGCTTAAAAATTATAATTTACGTCAGTCACTTAATACACTAAATATACAGATTAAAATAGTTTGATTTTATAGTAAAAAAATAAAAGTCATTACACAATCGAAGGACCCTGGATGGGTTCGAAACTGGTGGGGCAATCCCGATATATTTAGGTGTGAGTAAAAAGTAGCTGTTATATTAATAAATGAATTTCGTTTAAGAAACTCTTAGAGGTCTTCGACTATCAGCAAGACTTACGAACAACCATTGACTTTAATATATATATATACTTTATATATATAGATATACTAGTTAGTATTTAATATCTCAGATTAATACTTTATAAAAGGTTTCACATCTATTGGTATTCGCCATGACTGTTTAAGCTATTATAAATGTCTACTTTTTGACAATAAAATCAGTTGTGCCCGGGACTTCATCCGCGTAATATTAGGAAAAGTAGATTCAATTTTAACGTCATGATATATAGCCTATAGCCTTCCTTGATACATGGGCTATCTAACACTGAAAGAATGTTTCAAATCGGACCAGTAGTTCCTGAGATTAGTGCATTCAAGCAAACAAACAAACTCTTTAGCTTTATATAATAAGTATAGATAAAAGGTGCTTGAAACATCTAGTCTAATATAAATCTCTATTTAAGTATAATTTATACATACAATAAATACATCCGGTTAACTTAATAGTAACAAAAACATTATATCTCATTCAGATGTCTCCGTGCAGTTATAATTTGAGCCTTGTGGCGACATATTAAAACAAAACCATACAGAAAACTTTCCCTATTATTTGTTAGGGTTATAATTCCTGTACTATTGTTAATTTTTTTTTTTTTGTTTTTATCAATGTATGTATGTACGTATACATTACTAGGCAACTTGCAACTATCTGTAAAAGCTATTATTATATTTGATTAAACCTTAATACGTGTTTTTTGTTTTGTTCAATTTGTAACTAACTTTGTAGATAAATAAGATTTGAGCGATAATTTTATGACGGAAAAATATGCATCAGACGCAAGTCGCGCTATTAAAAGTGCCCCTTAACAGCCTTCCCTTTGATTTATAAGTCTGCTCGCATTAAACGCTTGTTTGTACCTGGCGCTTTTTCTGTATACCTTCTTGACCGATAACATTTCATTAGCATAAATCAAGATCTATACTCTTATACTAATACACTGCCAGACATATTTATCCGCCCACCTAGAGTTTTAAGTTTTGACGGTCCCTAGCTAAAAATAATATTAGTTTTAAAGCTGATTTATTGGTTAATCCTTCGGTGTGTTTTTTTTTTAAATTTCGAATTCAGAATTATGAAAGCTGAATGAAAATTCAAGTCTTTTAATTGTTTTCAACGATCCAAGGGAGGAGAAACCTAAATTTAATTCGCGAAAGTTGGATTTTTTTTATTGATGTTTCTGATTGTCTCATGTTCCATAAAAAGGCTACTCTAAACTTTGAGCCAGTTTTGACCCAAAAAATATGGATATTCGGTCTGAAATTGCCGCCAAAGCTGTAGCACTTCTAAATTTAAGCCGTACTACTATCCGAAGAGTTTAACAAAGGTACTTAGAGACTGGCGGCTTCGTTCGTTGTCAAGGAAGGGCGTGAAGTGGCGGCAATGCTGTCACGTCAGGTGATGGTGTTGTTGTCGCGTTTCGTTCGGTTTGTGAGACTTCCCAGTGGCCTAAATTCGTCATGAAGGCCGGCAACGCATCTGCTTGCCTTCTGGTCGAGCAGATGTCCATGAGCGTCACTAGGCACTTAGATATCTGCTGCCTGCTCGTTTGCCCCTTGTAATATAAAATAAAAAGATTTAAATATTGAGATGCAGCGCGAAGTGTTGACCCAATTCTAAACGCTAAAAGGGTGAGGTTGTCTTCTTTCCATTTGAAAGTATAACACAACTTAAGTTAAACGTATTTCTGCCCGTCTGTCAAATGATTATACAAAGAATACTTTCCGACTGAGTTTGCTGCCAAAGCTTTTAGATTAGAGAGGTTAAGAGCTCTAACTCACCGCGACGCCATCGCCAAGGACGCATTAGCTTAACGTCACAAGTAGTTTTTTTCTGGACTTACGGATTTGCTTAGTATCGTATTTTTCCATTATTATGTTAATACGTAATTATAGTAGATATTTCTATTACTATTTTTATTAATTCTTAGTACGAAATAAATTGGTACCTAATGCACGTTACATTTTATATTTCCCGATATACTCCACAAACTGACACTGCTCAACACCAAATTCACAACTGACGAAAATGACAATTCAACTGTCATTTGTCACCAAAATAAAAAAATTAAAATCGACAGACACTGTCACTGACAGCTGTTTTTCAAGAAAATTTGTAAATCAAAGAGGAAGTCAATAATCATCCTAATTTTCATTAAATTGACTTAAATGTAAGAAACGAGCACAATACCATTGCGAGGAAAGTAATAATTTTCTTAGCCTATTATACGTTAAGGACCTATTTATTGGCGGTTTTACGTAATAAATGTCATTGAATTGACAGCTCATGTATTTGGAGCGTGAAGGTGTTAAAGGGACGCAGTTGTGTCGCGGCCTGATAATAAATTTCAATTTCATACCCGTTGCACTTTTTTATCCGACTTCAAAAAAAGAAACTTCTTAGTGTCTTAGTAGACACTTACTTATGTGCTGAAGTCGGTGCCATGTGCATCAATTTGACGGAGAATCTATTTGGCTTGGTACCGACTTCAGCACATAAGTAAGTGTCTACTAAATCGTATGAAAGTACCATTAATTTTTTGTTTTTTAGTTACTCGCCTTTTTGTTTTTAAAGGCGGTTTTCTTTTTATTTAAAAATAAATTATTAAATGCAAAGAATAACCTTCCTAATATAATAAATATTTATTATGTTTCGATTCTGAGTTAAAACAAGGACTATAAAAAATAATGCTGTACATATCTAACTAACCTAGAAGTTATTAAATCTTACAGCAAATTTGGTTCCAATTAAATCTGAAACAAAGGAGACAATGGTTCTAATGTTGAAAGGTGGGACACCTTATTAAGAGCAGCATAACGTCGTGATATATTTCCACGGCGATTAATATTCAATCCGGGAAGGTCATTGTAAATAATCATGTCCTCACTGGTAAGGGTTCATCCATAAGTCACAACGATTTTACGATTTTTTTTACTTCCCCCCTTTTTAGTCACGTTTTCGAAAGTTTTTTTTTTTATGTAACGAGGGGCAAACGGGCAGGGGGTTCACCTAAGTGACTACCGACGCCCATGGACAAATGCAACATCAGGGGGATCGCAGATGCGTTAACGGCCTTTGAGAAATGATTATGCACTTTTCTTGAAAGCCTCTCCCCTTGGTGCGCTTGTCTTATTGTACTATTTTTATGTTTTTCAATTTTATGCATGTATTAAAAATGAAAGAAAACAGCAGTTTCCATTTTTTTTTCAAATTGTTTTGAATGTTTTTAATTTTGACATGTAACGTCGCAAACTATTTGACACACACACTCTAAATATTTACAAATGACATAATAATAAATATACAGGACTATATGACACACGGACGTCTGTTCCTAAGGTAGACAACTTAATGCCTGTGTTATAGGTAACGCTATAATGCTAAGCACACACCGGACAAGGCAAGGTATATTGACTAAGATTATCGGTGTGATTAACTCATTCACACAGCCTTTTGTGTAATATGTATTATGTTTGTAGACGCCATCTTGAACGATAATACATTTTAATCTGTTCTAATATATTTTATATATTATTGCAGATTCGATCCTATTTCAATTAAAAAAATAAATAACCCGTTACAAAATAACGTTTTCACAATAATTTTACCAAAAAGAAATTAATTAAACTACGCGGGTAGAAAAATGTCACTCACACAAACTAATTATCTCGTCAGCGACTAGTGATGATTTATCACGAAATTATTGATCAAGAATGATTGCTTAACACTGCTCCTTTAACACTAATCGTTTCAGACTAACCGTTTTAGACTAATCTATTAAGAATAATCGCGAGTTTTTTTTTCTGATCGTGTAATGCTGTTGGTCAGAGTGACCTTCACAGCGTCAACGGGCGGGGGGTTTGGGGCGAGCATTAAAGCAAAGTAGTTTAGCTTCTCATGCATGTCATGGATTTCCGCAAAGTAACGCCTGATTCTATCAATTACATATCTACCAATTAAACAGTATTAAAAACCTTCTAGGTGTTCTTGTGCTATAAAGTGGAAACCAAATGCTGCTTTTCCATATAGATTAATATTATACAGACTGTAAAAGACATCGTACCGGGTACGCATCCCATGGGTTCAGTACATGATTCGAGATTCCCCGATGGTGAAATTTTTCATCGGTTTTTTCTTGACATTTTTTTACGATATTTTTTAATGAATACTGTAAAATATCATTATTTCTATCTGCCCCAAAGCGATTTTATATCAGAAACAAATTTCTTCAATCTTTTTACATCAAAACGCAATCTAAATAAAACTTAAAGTACGTAACAGGGGTCGTTGATTTGTTTTGCGCGTCAACATTTTGTTGACGATTCCTTCCCAATGTTCACGATACATTGCGCGCTCAAGAATGGGATGAGGACGTCTGGTTTCGTTTTGATCTTCGATGTCTTTTTGGAAATGGGTTTTGTTTGATGCATGATATCTGATGAAAAAAAAAGATGAATTAGAAGTGTCTCCTTTAAAATCTTCAAACGGGATGAATTATAGTTGGAGTAGTTTGAGGACAAAATTTTTGTAATGTCCTATAAAGTCTGGAGTATAATTTTTATATAAAATTAAAATATAAATAGTCACTTACAATACAATTATTTAATTATAGGGGATCAGTATGAATTAAAGTACAATTGATAAATGTATCAAACAATATGCATATGGCAAACAGAGAATAATATTATTAATTAATATATATAAAATTAATTCTCCAATAGTTAACATATTTATGTAAAGCAAAATCTTTCCCAAATTTTTTTACCTTTTTGGTAAAAAAATTTGGGAAAGATTTTGCTTGGCGCAATAATAGCTTATATAGAGGATAGTGTGCTAATGCCAATATTTTTATAAAACATGCATTATTAATAGATTCAATTTTTAAAATAAAATGTCACGCACACCAAAGCAAAACGACTTACTCACACATGTATACATTTTATTACAGTTTGATGTCAATGCGTAGTCTTGAAATGCATCAAAAACTAACAATGTATTTTGTTAATTATGCCATGTACTGTGATTTTATTGTCAAATATCGTTGAACTAAGACTAAAAGTTTGTTACATAGCTTTAAATAGGCATATGGTACGGAAATATGGCCGAATTTCGTTCTTATTAAGAGTTATATCAGTATCAGGATTGAATATAGTGTCAGTTAACAAGGTAGTTAGATCTGATATTTTGTAGTGTGTTATTCTTTAAATCTCCTAAAAATTTTATACTCACATTAAATGTTTTTTTCTTCTAGTTTTCAAGATTGACGTCTCAGCATTCGTGTCCGTTGTGCCGTCGATTGCTGCGGCTTTATCCCGAACTGCCAATTTCTCGAACCGCTCTTCCGAAGTCTCAACACACAATAATATCAAACGGGAACTGCACGGGTACCTGAATAACAGATATTTTAGAAAAAATATTGAGAAAACTTATTTTGCCGTTTTTTGATATGGGAATTAAACCATTAAACTCGCGACATGAATTCCGTTATAGACACCTCTGTATTTTTAAGTATCAGCACTCTCGGAGTTACACTGTTTTTTTTTAATCCTATACAGATATAGAAGTGAAATAAAATTCAGAGGTACCTAAAATGTGTCTTTTCTTAGCAGAAGCATTTAAAAACTTTAACCGGAAGGTTGACTACAATCTATTCCAGTAAATAAAACTAAAAAGTTTATTTGAACGCGCTAATCTCAGAAATTACTGGTCCGGTTTGAAAAATTATTTCAGTGTTAGATAGCCCATTTAATCAGAAAGGCTGTATATAATCACGTTAAAAATTTTCACCTAATTTTACGAAGACGAAGTCGCGGGTAACTATTAGTATACATGATGGCAACAAAGAGCGAAAGCTGTATTAACCGGAAGTAACAGACAGCATATTTCGGTTCGTGTTTGCAGTGAAAATTTTTTTACACGCGTCGTGCACTTTTGAGATGGCTAAAAACCTATATAGTTTTATTCTTTATAATTTTGTACGTCTTAGTAAGAAAAAACCATGTTGATATTACAGACAAACACTACAATTTTGTTTAGGTGTATAAAGAGCAGAGGTATGTTATTGCATTCGCTTACAATTCGCAATATTTCACGGGTAATTTTGTTTCAATACACAAAGAGCTGAGTTTTCTTGTATCTACTTGAGGAATTTAATATAAATTTCTCATCTCTTCCATATTTGGAATCAAGAGCCGGGAATGAAATTTGTGAGAAAATATTGGTTCTGTGAAAAAATGTGGCGAGTATCAGCTGACCCAAATATTGGCGGGTCACAGAATCCAACTCGGATATTTTGCTCTTACACAAGTTAATACTTAGGACTTCGGATCTCAGGATTATTGGAGTGCGATAACATTTCTTAGTCTATCTTCACTACCGAAATTAATAAAAAATGCGAAAAATAAAATTTTTCATTTTTTACGTTTACCATTTCAAATTTTTCTTAAGCATTAATGAAATTTCTGGGAATGGAATTTGAAAATGGAATGGAATGGAAGAAATAGGAATTTCACTATTTCTTCTTGGCGTGCTTTTCTTATATATTTTTGTAACTACCACTTATTTATTAGCTTATGAACTTCGGGTGTTACTATATGTTATATAATAATATATAATATATAGTCATGGCGGCTCCACGTCAGTGCCGTGAATCTGCGTAAACAGTCGTGAACGATAATGCGGACAGTTTTAGCGGTGTTCGCGCGCGTTCACGCCTTTTCCCCGAACAGAGTCGGTATTTTGTCCCGCGACAAAGGGTTTGTGCCTCTTTCACGCTGCGTTCACGGGTACACAACCATATTCACGGCCCCGTGAAATTAAATTTCTAAAACGAACGTCAATCAGCATCCCGTGAATGTTATACTTTAAAAAAATTAATAAATATCATTTTTATATATACTTACGTTCTCTGGTCAAGTAATTTGTTAGAGCGTAGAGAAGAGGCGAGGCCGCTAAGACGAGGGCTGACGCTTTGCCAAGAGTCGCACGTACCTTCCGACGCCGACTGCCCACTTTTCTTTGACCCATGCCAGATAGCTTTTATTGGCCTTAGGAAAGAAAACCTTTCATCAATAACATAATAACATAAAAGAGAATGGTTCCCTATCTCGAAATCTCCAAAACGGCGCAAAGTACAAAGACAAAACCTGGCAAGGATGTGGTTTATAATCAGTAGACATCCACTAAAACGAATTTTTTGATAGGGCCAGGTTAAGGAGGTCTAATGGTCGCAAGTTTCATTTTACACAGAGGAAGTGGCGGTAAACAGCTAGTAATATATTAAACATAATTGGCGTAAGATTATTATTGTCATGTTTTTATTAGATTCATGTATATGCAAAGGAATCTTGTAATTTAATTTTAAATAACTTACGCTTGAAAAACTCAATTACTCAAAAGAAAAACTGTGCAATGCTCTAACTCAAAGGAATATTGTATGCTACATTCGATTTCTTAGACTTTGCTGTTTACTTAACGTATTTATAAATACTAACCAAACGAAAAATCTGATATAGTTTATATCAGATTTTTTGGTACCATAAAAGAGATTCTGTAATACCCCCTACAACACGGTGATTTTATGACGCATTAATATTATTCTTTAATATATATTAATGCGTTATAAGAGCACCGTGCTGTTATGCGCATTCTGGGCTGTACAAGCGCGTTGTACGAGAATAATCCTACAACACGTTTTTCCTATAATGTGGAACAAACCTACCGTGCTGCAGGTGGAATTACTTATAACTAACTACCCCTATCCGTCGCCGTTCCACTTTATAAAGTTACCTTTAAAACGTTTAAATTGTCAAAAGCGCAGAGGTTACAATAATTTCATACGGTGGTTAAATATTCTTGAATTTTCTAATTTTCCGCCCAATTTTCTTAATTATTAGTACTGCTAATAACCGCAAAAAAACTATAAATAATATTATTTGAAATTGTAGAAACAAATTAGATCTGTATAGATTTTTTGATGAAAATCTTTTTCCGAAAACCAATTTGTCGTCTAATTTACACCCAGCTCCTTCAAGTCTCTTTTTTATAAATAAATTTGGAAGTTAACTGGACATTTAATAGCGTTCGCCCACGCGTTGTGGTATTGAATATCGCGAGGTCTTTGAACGACGAATATAAAAAGATATTGGGCATCTTCTTGATTCTTTCAGTTCGCTTTGCGAATAACCTTTGTAGAGTCTATCTCCTAATGACGCTTCGGTGCACAAAGTGAGGCACACCGAAAAGTCAGGGCAGTTTGGTGGTGATACTACTACTGTAGTGTTCGAATTACAACATACGGGTGGCAAGCGAATTGGAAACAGCGGTTTTTACATCGAACCCACAGTTTTTGCTGATGTTAAGGACAATATGATCATTGCTACAGATGAGGTAAAGAAACTGTTCTGCATTATTTTTTTGTTACATTAAATTCTTATTTGTAAACTCTATACTTATATAATAAACTTGAAGAGTTTGTTTCTTTGTACAAACGCAATAATCTCAAGAACTACCAGTCTGATTTGAAAATGTATTTTTTTGCAACAAGGACTTATTTAGGAAATTATTTTATCATCACGCTACCCTTACAATTCGAAAAAGCGCACTAAAATAAGTGTATAAAACTCCAACAACTCTTATGTACTCCTAGATATTCGGGCCCGTTCAAAGTATCCTGAAGTTTGAAACTTTGGAAGAAGTAATTGATCGCGCCAATGCTACGAACTATGGACTCGCAGCAGGAATCTTCACTTCTTCTATTCAAAACGCTCTCCAGTTTAGCAAGCATGTGGAAGCTGGGACTCGAGGTGGGAATCGATCCCACGACCCCCGGAGCAGAAGGCAGGGTCACTGCCCACTGCGCCAACGGGCCAGCCTGATGATATTATCTTTACCGTCGTCATGACTACGCTTTGAAACAATCTAATAGAAAAATGTATACATATGTGTATCAATAGTTTGACGTGAGGTTTCATTTCATTAATTTAATGTATTAATAATACTTATTTTATAAAAATACCAGCATTCACACAACATCCTCTGTATAAACTATAACTGTGTCAAATTTCATTCTCTTCGCTCCGCGCAATTTTCGTAATTTGGCTTCACGCATACGTTTCACTTTCATTTATATCATATTTTATCATACTGAAGCCAGACATCGCTCAAAGTCTTTGTACATTTTTGACCTTGAAGTCCACAAAGTACTAGAAAACTTTTTACAGTTACACAAAGTCCCCGGCCACACTACATAATCATTGAAATGATCATTGAAATGTAGCTATATGTCTGGCTCCGGCATTAGTTGTAAGATTTTGGCTTAATAGACTTAATGCTTGTCTGTAAAAAATATTTTTTCCTTATCCGAACGGCTAAGGCGTGGAATGCTCTCCCAGCGTCTGTGTTCCCAGACCACTACAACTTGGGTATCTTTAAGGCAAGAGTGAGTGGGTTAATTCTAGGCAAGCATAGGTAGAATTCACAAAAAAAAAACATCCCACACGATAAGGGTAAATTAGAAAAAAAATACGTTTCAGTAAATTTTTGGTTTTGGTATACCGAAGTAAGTACCAAATTTCATATATTTATTTTATAATTGTAGAAGTTAGACATGGGCGGACAGACGGACGGACAGCGAAACAATAAGTTCTTAAAGTAATTCTCAACCTTATGATCAAAGGAACTACGGATTTATAACTTATATTATAAATAAATTGACACAATTTTGTTGAAGCCGGGATTTAATAAATAAACCTTGGTTTAATTTATAAGTAGAAAATATATTATAATACAATGAAAAAAACTTCATCTTTATCATAATGGCGGTCTTTATCAAGTTAAAATTTTCAAATTTTAAATTCTGTTTTGAATTTTAATTTTATAATAGTTCTAATTAGTCATAGTAGCTTTTACGGTTTGTTAAACCACTTATTTTCAATAACAGTTATGACTAAAGACGGAAATATTTAACTAGATTTTGACCTGCTAGTACTAACCAAGTTCTGATTAAATCAAATCTCTTAAAAGTGAGTTAATACTGTCTACTTTAGTAATTAATGTATTGTAAAATAATTATTTAAAATAACGCAAAAAAAATATTTCAACCTCAGATTTCAACAAGCATCTTTAGAAATATATACAGGACTATAGGACACACGGACGTCTATTCCTAAGGTAGACAACTTAATGCCTGTGTTATAGGCAACAAACGCCTGTTATACACAAATATATATTTTTGTAGAATTATATAAATATATGCATCTCCCAGGGGATGGATCTTCCTTTATCTGTTCGATAACTGGTATATAAATTATAATACTTTTGTTGACAATAATATCGAGGCTTGTTCTATTGCGCAAAATTAGCCTTATTCAACTTTAAAAACTATGAATGAGTTTTTGATTAAATGAATGAATGAATGAACGAACGAACAAACAAACGAACGAACGAACGAATGAATGAATGAATGAAACAATATTAGCCACTCAATTAGCACACACCAAATTCCGAAAGAACTCCTTCATACCCAGATCAGGCTCACTGTTTAATAAGTTGAGTAATAATAATAATGTCAAATTGGACCTCTTTTGCACCACCGCCACATCCGTACGCAGAATATTAGCAAATGAATTTTTTGATTCGCACTTAATATAGCCCGACTTCTATCCCAAAATTGTATGTAAACATATTCTTCCCTGTGTATTTTTTCATTTCACTTCCTGTACTGCTTTCTTTTTCTTATTTTTTTTCCATGTGAGCTTTTTTCTACTCCTTCGTATTCAATATCTATCTGTGAAAACTTGTGTCAGATGGCAATCGGTCATCTTAACTCGCCCCACAGCCATATCCTCTGCAATCTAAGCGGACCCTGGTACTTAACCAGGATAAAGATAGCATGAAGAAGATATACAAGAGACTGCGAATTCTAATATTATTAAATATGCATTGTAAATATAACAAATAATTCAAATAAAACCACACGCACATCAATGCCAAGCGATTTACGCAACTATTTCACTATCAAAATAGCCAAGAGTGTGGCAAGACACGCGTAGAAGGGTTCTGTATCTGATACGCTATAAACGTATTTGTTAAATAACTTCAAGAGTTGTCCTATTTCATTCAAAATAATTTTCCTAATGAGTTTTTATCATGTCCTATCAACATGGAAAATTTCAAGTATATATTTCTAATACAGTGTAGTTTGGAAATACTAAGGCGGAGGACTGATAATATATGGTTTGTTTGAAACTGTATAAAGAAACCATAATATCAGCTCCAATAAAAATACCTTGATTTCTATATCAGCAAAATGGTCTAAAAATATGTGGTACCTTGTTATAGGGAAAAAAAAGAATGGTAGCCAGAAAAAAGATGGGCAGAGGAATTTTATAAAGCAGGGGGGGGGCACTATGCCGAAGAATGGCATTCGGATTCTGAGAAGGTCGCTGGTGTCGAATAGAAAAATAAACACGAATAAACCAATTAATAAATATAAAAAAGGATAATTTTAAATAATAAAAACGTATAATTGAAACGAAATAAACGTATAATGTTAAATATATAGTGTAATAAATTTTGTTAAATACATGAATATGTAACGTAATTTGGTTTATCAGAAATAAAGACTTTGTATCTTTTGCTTTAATCAGTTAAATGTAGTCTATTTTTTAATCTATAAACGATTAAAGTTATTATTGCAACATTTAAATAAACGACTTTTAAATGGCAACTAACATTGTAACCAACAAATCATCGATTTTTGATTCCTTTGTTGTTTTTTGAGGGTTAAAACTTTCCTAGTCAAAGAACATACGTATGCACTCAACATATATTTATATATTCATAATTCACACAATAAGGATACTTTTGATGCAGATAAGATTTAGTATCGTAATTAATTAAAATAAATCCTTCAATCGTAAAAAAAAAAAAAAAAAAAGATTGCTATTATTTTTTGAAAGGGTAAAATCTGCATTAATCAAAAACAACGGTTTCATAAGAACGATCATGATACTGATTGCATAATTATTATCTATATATTACTAAGTTAGTACACATCATATATACTATGTTATATCCATATATTTTATTTATTTATTTACATACATTATGTAATTTTGTAATATTGAAATATAAATATGTTTTATTATTACATGTTACTATATGTCGTTTCCAGCATTTATTTATCTGTATATCTATTATCATCCTCCCTCTTATATTTTCTTCAGCGTTGAGAGCACAACTCCCTCTCCTGAGTTAATATTCCCTTGTAGGCTCAGGTCTTCGTATCAAATCGCGAAAACCTAAAACCACAAGGCCCTAAGTTGGATAGCATCCGACTTTGGCCGCGCGGCAACCGTCCGCATGGGGCTCGTGCGTAAGATCGACCTTGTAAGCGATCAGTTGCAGGCGATCGTCCGCTGCTAGCTATTTCCATTCCGTCGCGAACACCTATCTTGCTCAACCTTTTAGATTTGGTGAATTATCGTAAGATCTGTAAATTAGACACGGATATTCGTAGTAAAAACTATTTTTGATTGAACTGAGTATAGATAAAACGAAATCGTTAATATTTAATGATAAACAATTTACTGGTAACTTTTTAGTAGTATGTTGTCTCATTACAAAAGGCAGGCGCTTCACCTAAGTGACTACCGACGCCCATGGACATCTGCACCAACAGGAGGCTCACAAATGAGTTGCCGTCCTTTAAATAGGGTTTTAGACCACTGAGAACACTCACAAACCGAACGAAACGCGACAAAAATACCATCACTTGATGTGACAGCATTGCCGCAACTTCACTTAATAATACGTATAGAACAACATCAAAGAAAGTATTTTTAAATACAGACACTGTTTCAAGGCTTATTATATATTAGGAAGATACCATGCATTATGGATTCCTTAGGATGATAAATGTAAAACATAATTTAGGGTCAAATGTATATTATCAAACTACCCTAAAGTTACAAGAAAAATATGTTGATATAAGAACTATATTATAGTGTTCAATAATACACTTTGATTAATTATAGTAAATTATAAATCTTATACTAAACCAGAGTGAATATCCCCAATTTTTTTCAGCAAAACAGATAGTTCTATTTTGATAATGATGGAAACTTGTAAATAATAGCTGATAATTTAGAGTACGAGTATATATTTATTTTACTCGTATGGTTAAAATGATATTTAATACTTAACATAACTTTTTTAAGAACTCTGCACATTTATCTGTATAAAGTACATATATTCTCTTAAATTATGTGGCAGTGATATAAAATATGATAAATCCTTGCTTCCATTAACCCAAACTAGACGAGATTGTGAAGATTTATTACGGAGATCCTTTAGCCATCATCCAGCTTTATCATCAGACCACTTTGCAGGTTCATTCGAGCCACATGCCCAGCCCATTCCCACTTCAACTTTGTAACATAATGATTTCAATAATTCTATCAACGACTTTAATGAATTTCAACCATTGAAAATATTGTACATTATGGGAAAATTAATTTATTAAACAACTGATACAAGTTATGCCCTAAAATATAATTTCCCTCTCAACCTCGTAAAGTCGAGAGACCGCGTAGATCTCTATCGCAGCGAATAAAAAGAGCCGACGACCTCGAAACGCATGACCAAATCTTTACCTACGAACCACTTCGA
Organism: Charaxes varanes; assembly: GCA_024363005.1. Lineage (NCBI taxonomy): Eukaryota > Metazoa > Arthropoda > Insecta > Lepidoptera > Nymphalidae > Charaxes > Charaxes varanes. The sequence continues at coordinate 4,722,245 of JANCMC010021608.1, forward strand.
TCACGTCAGCTCTAATACAAAAATTTTCCATTCCTTTGGAAGCTACAATGCGGCGAACAGTCACACGTCAAACTTATACAACTCCCCTCTATTTCAGAGTCAAAATAACATTTCGGATGTATTATACTTACGTGCGAGATTATAGTTCTCTATGTGCGGATGCTGCGGGTGAAGCGGCGGCGGGGGCAAAGGGAAGCGCTGGAACATCTGCGGGAGAGGAATGGGCGGCGGAGGGGGCAAGGGCATGGCCGTCATCGCGGTCATGAACGTGTAGTTGCCGTTGGTCACCGTCGTATTCGTGTTTGCGACACCCCTGTACCTGCCGGACAAAGTGTTTCACGTAAAGCAGAATGACAGATTACTTTAAGTAGTGTATGTCCTCTCAGTGTTATATATTTATAACATATTGCAAATATACGCATCCACCTATACCGTAGTCTATTTGTTGATTTTTACTCACGATAAGGCAGTTGTGGCAAACATATATCAAAGCAATTGTACAATAAAAAGAAAACTATAGCACAGTAGGTGCATGATTTTTATTTGGCTAGGTGCTATTTAAAATTATCAAAAAATGCAATGGATTTGGAAATTTCAGATAAACTGTGCGATTGGTGGTGCTCTAAGGTATTCGGAAGAGATTAGTCTACCTTGGTGCACATATTTTATGAGCTCTATTCATTTTTTGTAATACATGGTAGCTAAGTAATAAATGAAATGATATATTCACTAATTAGGAAATATTGAGTTATTTTTGAAAAAAAAATTACTTTACAGTAATTCACAAGATCAAATTTAAGGGAAACAACATAATTTGCAAAAACTTGCCATTAAAAATAGGGACATTTATACGCAATATATTTAATTACATTGCTATACTCATTAAATTTGAATTTAACGTAATTTTTAAAGTATGCCATGATTACTTTCCGGCATGCCTTATTTTTCCCCACAGTTAAGTTTTTTAAAGCGAGTTCAGGGTTTGAATCGAGCACCCTGTCAATCCACCATTTTGCCATTGAGAGGGACATTTACCAGAGTTTTATCTCGAGTTATGAAATCATTAAAATGAATTGTTCATCATTTAAATATTCGCTTAGCAAGAGCACTGAATTTGTACAATTAATAATGAATTTGAATGTAACAACTATTTAACATAATTATTTCAATAAATAATACTTTAACCAAGGTAATTTTATCAAAAAGAAAATGTAAAATTCGCAGACGCAATAAATTTTGCCAATCTTATACCTAAATATTAAGTAACATCAACATAAGACATAATTTTTTGTATACATATGTACGAGTTCGCATAGCTATTTAGTTGTGTTTTAAAAGCATAGTCATATTTTATAGTATCATAGATGTAATTAGCATGTAGCCAAGCATGTTATATAATCAACAGAAATAGATTGAATAAAAACAGAAATAGATTGAATAAAAAAAAAACAGATTAAAAAAAGTTCCAAGCATGTATTTCCAAACTGTGCCTATACCTTCTGTAATTCAAAGTAGCAAAATTGTTGTTTTTATAAAAGAAAAAATTTAAAAAAATTAACATTGAATCCTGCAATTATTCAAAACATTTTTTAAATACTCAAAACATTTCTTATGTGAGGAATAATATCTAATCTTCAGAATGGTTTACCTAAATTTAATGGGATTTTCACTAGAAGGCTAAGGAGTATGTACATATATCTTTTATATATATATAATATAAAACTAAGTTTTATTTTTATGTTACAAAAGGGCAAACCATCAGGCGGTTCTCCTGAATACCGACGTGCATAGACGCCTATCTGACGACCAGGAGTCTAGGCCAGAATACATCTCAAGTATGTGACTGTACATGTGTTATTAATAATACATAAATATCTTTAAAACTAAACGTATGTACTGTAATCCCTCCTATAACACGGTGCCTTTATAACATATGAATATTATTCTATAAAATACATATATAATATAATATTATTGTTTCTTCACTTCTTCTTCTGTTTGTGTGTATTATCTATACATTTATAAATAAATGTATATATTTGTGCAGTGCCGGCCTGAGGTAAATTTTAGGATTGAGCGAGATCCAATTATGGCGCCTTTCTTACTTGCTCTGTTTATATTTTTTCTAATAAAATATATATAAGGTAACCGCATATTACGATCCACCCTTAGCTGAGGCGCCGCCCGGGTCTCGGCATCTGGAGCGGCCGCTCCGTTTTCCCTATGATAGGGCCGGTCCTGTATTTGTGTATAGCAGCCGGCTATCTAATGTACTAATAATACCAGCACAAAGGCCTTAATAGCCGTTTCAGATCGAGCAATTAATGTGGCCTCATTTTGGAATTCGCAAATATAGAGTCTAATCACATGGCCAAATATACCTCCAGTTTGTGCCTGAATCGCCAAGAAGAACAGTCGGCAATTATAACAAAGGCATTAATTTGTCTACCTTAGGAACAGGCGTCCGTATGTCAAATAGTCCGATGTCTATTGTTACCTTTCCAGTTCTTCCTCGAAATGTGCAAACGTGCAAGCGCTGCCTCTGGGGCAGTAGGATCTATTGACGGCGTCTCTACACATGGAGGTCTTGTACTTGTGTGTAGGTGTTGTCGCATTCTGAGGCGAAGGTAGACCTGAAATATAGCGATGGAGTATTTATTTACTAACTATTTAAACGTGACTTTATCGAACGAAAAAGTTTTAATTTTTTTTGTGCGGTATACTATTTTGCTAATAGTAAAGTTGCCTTTAGTATTGCTTACAACATCAGCTATCTATCAGTGAAAGTTCCATCGAAATCGATCAAAATAGGCTATTTTACTTTTAGAAAAATAACGAATAATTAGGGTACCGCACAAAATAAAAGAGAGCCCTTAAAAATTAATGCATCGCCGATCACTCACACGCCGTTACGGGTTGCCTCTAGTAAGAAATAAAAACTACAGAAATGTTTATTGTGTCATCAAACTCACATATCTAAACTACAATAGCAGATGGTTAAGTCATAAACAAGTAAAAAGACTAAAAACTGGTCATCCTGGCTAGACTTAAATATCTCAATTAAGGGTATCCAGTCCCTTCCCGTGAAGCGGAAAAAATAAATTTACTCTAGTATGTAGATTGATAACGTAAGTACTAGCTCGTAAACAAAATCAATTTTAAGCTTTAAGTGTGTGTGTTTATGAGAAAGAAGTACATACTGGTTGAGGGCTCGCAGCACCTGTCCTGCAGGATGTATTTCTGGTTGTGGTTGGCGTCGCGGCCAGTCGTCTGCTGCTGAAGATAGTGGATGAAACCAGACACAACCTCCTTGATCGAATTTATAATTTCCGCAAGCTGTTGCCAGCTCGGACTCCTCGCATCTGTTACCAAATATAAATATATACAGGACTATATGACACACGGGCATCTGTTCCTAAAGTAGACAACTTAATGCCTGAGTTATAGGTAACAAACCATGTTATACACAATTATTTTTTTTTTTTTTTTTTTTTTTTTTTTTTATTTTAATTAATTTTTTTTTATTAATTTATTTTATTTTAAATGAATTATTTTTTATTTTTAATTATGTATTTTAACTGTTATGTTTTCCGATTGAGATATTATATATAAACTAGCTGTGCCCGCGACTTCATCCGCGTTATTAGGTAAAAAAAAATAGATTCAATTTTATCGTGATGATATATAGTCTATAGCCTTCCTGGATAAATGGGCTAACACTGAAAGAATTTTTCAAATCGGTCCAGTATTTCCCGAGATTATTGCGTTCAACTAAATAAAAAACAAACTTTGCGGCTTTATATATTATAATTCGTAATTTATTTAATTGCACAGTTACAAAATAAAATAAATGTCATTCACATTCCACTAAAAACCATGCAATAATTCATTATAGAAAATTAAAATAAAATTCTTAATATTAGAATAAATATCTTGATGTTTAGGTACTAGTAATAAATAAAAGGTAGAACGGATAGGTACAAATATAAGAGGGATTTTCTCATTTTATACTGATAACTAAAAGACACTGGATTTCATACAGAGCGGTTCTTTAAATTTCCCGTACCCGTTACCGTTCCGTCAATATTACTTCCTACGCAAAAAGGTTACATTAAAAAAGTTTAAATTACCAAATGCACTAAGATTACATCTGAAATACTTTAATATGGTGGTAAAGTATTATGAACTTTTCTAATTTTCCGCGCAATTTTCTTGATATTTTCTTTCATAAGAACCTCAGACAATTACAAACACAACAAAAAAAGAATTAGCGAAATCGGTCCAACAATTGACGCGTAATGCCGTGAAGAAAGGAAATAGGAATTCATTTTTCCCCATTTCCATTTAATCCCCATATGATGCGACTTACTATGTATAAATAAACATGGCCAAGAGCGTGACAAGACACGCTTATACAGAAGGGTTCCGTATCTGATACGCTAAAAACGTATATGTTAAATAACTTCAAAATTGTTGTCCGACAATTTTCCTAGTGATTTTTTAGCATGTTCTATCAACGTGGAAAATTTCAAGTCTCTACGTCTAATAGTTTGGAAATGATGTGTAGATACTTGATCCAAGTGGTTGTTGTGATGTCTATTAAACTTGTTGATTATGAATATTATTTTTCTTTCTACAAAATAGAACTTCTCAAATAAAAAGTTAAGTTTGTAAAATAACTGTATTGACAGAATCGTTCTCCATGTGCAATACAGTATTAATTACTTGCCATATTAGTAGTTGCTTAGCAGAGCAAAGCAAGACCTCTGGTTAAACGTTTGCAAATTAAACAGTAATATTCTTTGTACTGATCATTATATAATCCACATAAATGATACAAAAAACATATTGCTTACAGTGATGATATAACGTGTTAGTTACGTTATATATATTTATTGAAAATAAGTTAACAGGAACAATTGCAACATAAAATTAGGATAGAGATGACAACTTAAAAGGCAAGTTAAAATTGGGTATCAGTTGTCACGTCCAGAAACATAGAATTTAACAATGTTGAACATTCCAACTAAAAATAATTTCGTACTTAAAAGTTATACATGATAGTATATACCCACGTACTACATTTGTTATCTTTACGAATGTTAATTACAATTACTTTGCTATTTTATTATAGCAGTGATTTTTATACATTTATTGCATTACACCAGTCTCAGAAGTTTAAATAACAGTGAATAAGTTAGCAAACTAACGAAGTTGTTAAAAAAGATAGTATTTCACTTGCTTACGTTGTTTGTTATTACTAATACTTGCTTACTTTATATTCTTTATTGATTATTTATAAACTACAAACTTATATTTAATGAATTAATTTAGTGGAATGAACTTTTCCTGTATCACAGTTTCTTTTAACTAGCACAGGAATAAGGGTCCTAAATCAATTGTACCAAATGTAACAGCTTCTTAAAATATAATATAAATATGTTAATTGTATCTGGGACTATTCACTTAGGTCCTTGAGACCAATAGAGAAAGTGCAACCACGTCTTTGTACTATTTATCATCAACAGTACTTTAACCGTAGTGTTAATAAGTTATTGGGAGGGTTTCTTTGTATGATAAAAATGTGCCCCTTTAAAAGTTCTAAATAAAAGTCCGCAACAAAATATGTCTATCTTTTAAGGTAGGCTGACTGTTTTTACGCCAACCAAATTTATTCTAGAATGCATTAATGCATTATTTGTGAAGGTGTTGTTATAAAAATGCTATTAATCCTGATCCAAAAACTATTCTTTAAACTCCTAAGTAATAAGAGCCGCCCACGCTAGTGAGTAATTAAAAGCACTTCTAAAAGTCTATTTTTGGCCTATGGAGGAACTTTTCAACATGTCAATTTTAGCATTTAGTGTTAATTTTTTTTATATAGACACTAAAAATTTAGCTATAATATACAAGTATTATTTTTTTTTCTAATTTTTTTTCCTTTCGGAAATCTAATTTATTGATGTATTCATATATAACTATATCAAAATAAAATGGCCAAAAGCGTGTCAAGGCACGCTTATATAGAAGGGTTCCGTATCTGATACGCTATAAACGTATTTTTTTGTAATTTAAACATAGAAAATTAAATTTCGCATCAATCTCATTAATAAACGCACCAATATTTCTATAAAACACCTTAACACTTGAATGTTAATGTAAAATTAATCTAACGTTATTTCATACGACAAGGAATTTCAAAACGTAAAATTTTTTTTATAAGACAACATTTATGATTCTAAAAAAAAAGGAAAAAACTTGTCACTTTAATATACTAGAGATCGCTGGCTAGTCGAAATAAGCCCAAAAAACTTTTTGCGTACAACGTAATATTGTATATTCACAGAAAAATAAAATTTTAAAATTAATATAACATACGGTTGTCGCGTTTACGCTTTGACATCATCCAATACATGTGTGTGTAAATAGTTTGGTATTGGTGTGCGTGTGGTTTTATATTACTAATTTAATATATTTCTAATGCATCTTTTATAAACATATTAGCATTCACACACCTTCCTCTATATGAACTACAATTGTAACAATTATCATACTCCTCCGTCATTTTCAGCTTTTAGACTTTTTCTTATATTTATGCTACAAATTCTAATATCTTATTACTAAATTTCATGATTTTATGACAACCAGAAGGACAGTTATCGAAGGAAACAAAATCGAATTCGTTAGTCTATATATACAAATTATAAAACACAACGATAGCTCGTACATTTTCGTCATACCGCACTCTATGATGAATAACAGAAAACTTGACATTTTTAATTACAAATCGCTTTGGTGAGCGTCCATAGATGGTGGTGTAGTCATCGCCCGCTGGCTACTTTGTCTGCACGTTTTAAGTGTGAAATAACTTTAAATATATTAATTTTAATAATATGCTGTAAAGGACAATATTAATGTACATAAAATGTACAACGTATTTAACGTATTAAAGGGATAAGGATTAATACGGTATTTTTTATCAAGTGTCTTTGCTTCTGTATGGGAAATATGACATTAAGAGCCATATCTTTTCATTGCGAATACTTAGAGGATAGATTTTTTCAATATTTATTATTATTATATATTTATTATTATTATATACATTTTATCTATCAGCACCCTGGCACTATCCCACAACCTAAGCAGTTTTGTGGTATACTTTACTGAAAAACTACAACGTCTATGGACTTGTGCTTTAACATTGTAATTTAACTTCATATCTAGATATGTTATTTGTTAAAAATAATGTTATGAAAAACCATGAGAACCCTCACAAAGCTCAGCTTTTTCTAATTTATAACTTACTTGGACATAGAAAATGACATTAGCAAAAATTTAATATGGCAAGTCTGTATTACTTAACAATTACTCATTTAATATTACTTGAAATTACTTGAGTAACTTTTCAGTAATATACTATATGTAATTATTACTATATATACTATAATGTAACTATTTATACGTTTCATGATTTTTTATACAAAATCCATTATCGTTTGAAGTTCGAATTACTTTACATCATTAAAACGCAATCCAAATATAATTACGTTTTGATATGAGGAACAGACAAAATTGTGCCCCTTTAAAAGTTCTAAATAAAAGTCTGCGACCGCATATGTCTATCTTTTAAGGTTAGCTCAGTATAACCTTTTTTATGCTAATCAAATTTGTTGTAAAATAATGCATTATTTGTAAAGGTTTTTATAAACATAATATTAATTCTCATCCAAAAACTATTTTTAAGCCTCTAATTGATAAGAGTGGCACAAGCGGACTAAGTCGTGGGAACAGTAAGTATTTATAGAACGTTCAACTAAAACGAAATTTCGAAAACCGCGCAACATACAAACATGAAATTTAGATAGAAATAACGACGCAAATTTTTTTGGTGCCCTTTTTTAGTGTATTAACAATTGGTAGATATTTTATTTAACAATCTAACAAGGAGAAACGGGCAGGCGGTTTACCTGAGTGACTACGGACGCCCTTGGACAAATGCAACACCAAAAGACTCGCAGATGCATTACCGGCATTTGAGGAAAGAGCATAGTCATTTCTTGAAGGTCGCAACAATATATGTTTTTAAGGCATGTACTTGGTAGTAAATAGATTAGAGTGCATTCTAACTTGTTTAGTTTTGTATGGCTAGAGATATAGACATGAAAATGCTTTACAATGGTGTGAACTGTAGTGAATTCTATTTTTGTACTTTTTCTGATAACAACTTTATCTTTTATAGATCACTCAATGCACATAAAGCTTTTGCGTATACTTTATTTTAGAGATTAAAAAATTAAAACATCTTTAAAAAAAAGTTACCACAATTGGCTTTAATAATTTGACTAGCTGACGCGGTAGACGATGTCCTGCCCGAACGTTGGGTTACTTACTACGTTTCCCGTTTCCGTTCCTAGCAATTGTTCCTGACAATTTGACTGGCCCGTTGGCGCAGTGGGCAATGACCCTGCCTTCCGCTCCGGGGGTCGGGGGTTAAATATAAATAACCTTGTTATAGATGAAGCCCTTGATACCCCTCATAGTCAATATGAGATAGAAGTCAATATCGTCGCTAAAACTAAACCTGCCAGTGATCGCTCCATCCAATTCGGTCGGTTTCGGAAGCTACCCGTAACAAAGAGACAGACAAACAAAAAGTTTAAGAACTGCGTTTCTAATATACAAAGTATGGTCAATATATACAGTTAGAAAGATAATTTTTATTCGATTTTAAACAAAACGAGCACTTTAATTTTATTTACTTTAACCGATAAACTTTTTTACGTCACTTTGATTTTTTAAGTTTTTGGGCTGTTTATTTGAAACTTTATCTACGCCAAGGTAAAAGGTTTTCCTAGAATGATTTTTTTTATTAGAAGTTACAACTATTTACATAATACGTTCATATCTAAATTTTAACTATAACACTATCAGCACATAACGTGATGCGGTAATAAAACAACCGCTGAAATATATAGTCATCTCGCCTTTTCACGCTCGTAAAAGCAACGTTGGAAAGGGATAGAAACTTTATAGCTATCACTAGAAAAACATTTATGGCGCGCTACTCGTAAATTATACGAAGACTTAGCGCTGAGCAAAATTTTAAAACGCTTCCTTTTTACGGCGCAATTTCTTTATTTTTGTTGTTCTGCATTTTATATATTTTAAGTTTAGTACAGGCAGGAAGGAAAGGTTTTTTTTGCCTTCATTGTTTACCGTTAACCAACATTCCAATATAGGAGTTTACAAATAAAGAGAGGAGGTTTTAAAGGAAATTGATGGGATGGAAGAGGATAGAAAAAGGAATAGAAATAAAGAAAGGGATAAAAACTTCGTGGTGGTATTAAGCTTCGGTATTTTTTTATTAAGGCATCTCACTTTATTTAATAGGTGGTAAAATTAGGGCGCGTAATTGCATTAGGTACCCAAAGTAAAAAAGGCAAAGATAGATTTTAGTACTAACTTGCCAAAAAGACATAGAATGCACCATTTTAAGCCTTGCAAGAACAGAGGGCCTAGCATGAATTTTTTGAAGCAATGCTAATGCAACTCGTGTTGACGCTAAGAATGGTCCGCTGCGGGCCTAGCGCGAACAATTTCATCCCAAGTATAGCTGACTCGTCGACTTACGTCGGTTAGAAGTTCGTGGTAGGCCCTCTGGTAGAGTTCGCAACACAACCCTGCGCTCCACGACTGGAGTAATGGATGTGGGGAAGAAAACTTCAGCAAAGCTGATCTGAAAATGGGCTGGACATGTGGAAAGAATGGACCGGCAAAGGTGAGCCAATCTCACGACATTATGGACTCCCACCAATTGCCACCGACGACCAGGTAGGCCGAGAAAGAAGTGGCGAGTTGATTTGGACGTTTTTGGGGGGAAATACGTGGATTACAGTAGCCCAAGATATAAAAGAATGGTTTCAATGGAAGGAGGCCTTTCCCCAGCATCTGCTGTGGGACACTATAGGCGGATCATCAAGACAAAAGTACTATCTGACTAGTTTTGACCCACTAATAGTAAGCTAACTAATGCGGGTAGTTAGTAATAAATTGATGTTCAAAAGCGAGTTTTATCGTTTTAATCTACGGAAGAATTCATGTCTAATAAGCACGCGGTGCAAGGGCCCTCGGCTAATGAGGACGGTGCTTCAGTGCGGGCTGAATGAACGCATTATAATTATATATTGTTGACGGTGGACGGCCGGCTACGGTGCGGCCCATATAGATAAATTCCGTAAAACTCCCTCAGAGTTTCTTCTTTGTTTTTTACAAAATGTATCAAACATTTCACTTGTGTTCATTTGTCCATTTAGAAATACTACCACATCCTTTTAATATAATTTTTGATTTTGTTTTATAATCATCTTTAGGGTTCCCTAGTCCTAGGAGCCCTTATTAACTTCTACAATTGTGAACATAAATGTATGAAATTTGGTACAGTTACGTCCTGAGTATAGATTTTTATTGGTATCTTAAAATAATAATAATTTTACATTTTATTGGTGGCTCCCATACATGTTAAGTGGGGCTGAATTTTTTTTCATTCAACCCCATCATGTGGATACCCCACATGATGGGGTTGAATGAAAAAAAATTTTGCAAGCGTTGCATAGTTTTTTTTAAATAAAAGCGAGGTTGTATGTACCAATTTCGAGTTATTGGCATTCAAAGTGTTTTGCAAGGTGTCACCCCATCTGTATGGGCCGTCTCATAGCATTGGTGCTTTTTATTACTCAACTATATACTTTTTATAACATATTTTTTAACCAATTTCAAAAAAAGCAGGAGGTTATCAATTCGACCCGTATGTTTTTTTTTTTTAATATTTGTTACCGCAGAACTTTCGACTGGGTGCACCGATCTTGATGATTCTTGTTATATTTGAAAGCTGGTGCTTCCCGGATGGTCCTATATTAATTTAGTCCAGGCCTGACAAAGATTTCGATTAGCACATCAGTAAGTTTCTACTAAATCGTAAGAAAGTACTATTTATTTTTTGCTTTTTAGTTCGCCTCGCCTTTTTGTTTTTGAAGGCGGTTTTCTTTTTATTTAAACATAATTTATTATATTATAAAATGTAACGTCTTAGGGTTTTCAATAACTTCCTAGTGCCTATACAAGGTGCACCACTTAGAACATTTGTTGACGGCACTTGAGACGAGCTTAAATATTGACGAGCTCAAGACATGAACATAACGGTAGCGTGATGTAGGACCCTTGTTTATTTAATACTAGTTATGACACGATACGTTGTCTACGTTGAATTCCATGATTGTGTTGAATTTTTAAAGTTTCAATTTCTTTGTGCGGATACCTAACTACATATTTTGTTAAAATCATAGCAACCTATTTCATTTTGATTTTGTAACATCCAGCAATGGAAGTCCCGTAGAAATCGATATAACCGTAACATAGAGACAGGCAAAAACATTAAAATTTGTCTTTAATTTTTTTTTCGGGTACATAAAGTTAACGAAAACATGTAGTAAATAATTTCATATCAGCAATACAAACACACACTTTCATTTTATTTATTATATTATGTTTTTTCCGAGACATAAATTTTCAAGAGTCCTCAGATTTCCTTAGGCTGGCTTAGGGGATGTCTCCTAACTATAAACTAGCTTTTTATCTTTCTTCTTTGTACGTCCCAGGGTTTTCGAGATTCCATAATAGGTGACTTTATATTGCTATACAATAATTACGACAAAAGTTAAACTATTCAGCGGTCACTTGATGGCAAGTGGCTGTCGATGCCCATAGACACCTGCACAATCGGAAGAGTACGCAGGTGCGTTGCCAGCCTTTAAAAGTGGAGTATTTTAACATAGACCTTAATGGCTATATACACTACTTAGTTCAATCTACATATCGATAAATTCAAAACACTAATAGCTTAATGATAGACAGGGTGTATCGAAGTTCTAAACCAGGTACTAAGTTCGATGTCCATCATTCTATTCAATTCCACACTGCTATTATGCCGGAGCCAGACATAACTCAAAGTGTTTGTACATTTTTGTCCTTGAAGACTACAAAGTACTACAAAACTTTGCGCACCTACACAAAGTCCCCGGCCACGCTACATGATCATTGGAATGATCATTCAAATGGACTTATGTCTGGCTCCGGCATTATAATCTTGCCATTATCATATGCGCTGTTTTACATTGCTACGCATTTTTTTTATTTGACAAAAAACACTGTCAATTAACTTATACATGCCCGCTACACAAGTATCGATAAATCGTTTCGAAACAACTGTACAGTTTAAGTTGCGCAGTTTTATCGATAAGTGTATATGAAAAATCGTTGTCGATTTAACTGCACAGTTTTTTCGCAACTATTTAACTGTACAGTTTTATCGCAACGATTTAACGATACACGTGTAGCGGCTATAAGGTAGATAACGTAATGCCAATTATGTTGCTTTAGGTAACTTCTTTTAGTTAAAATCAAGTGACCTCGGAGAAGAAATGCTATGTTCTACTAAAAATTCCCTCCACATTTAGTACATTGGAACCTAGTTATCATCCCACCCAGTTTATCATCATTATAGCAATTGAAAATTCCCTTCAGGAACAAGTTATAAAATCTGACATATGTTAGAGGGACTGATATAATAATATATACGCAAACAATATTGGATTATGAGCGGAATAAATCGTAAATGACAAGGCGTTTTTTGCGATTTCCCAATAATCAGCTTTTTGAGTTAGGTCAGTTTATTAGTAAGCGTGCGATATAATTTATTACGAAATTATTTTATCACGAATAGGTAAATAAAATTGGGGAAAACATATTTTGCGAATTAATTTAATTTTATTTGTAAGACAAAAATCTCTAGCTTATTTTTAAAAAAAAAGAAACTTAAACTCGAGCCAATAATGTTAATTATTTAATAGCTACTACGCTTACAGATAATATGAGTAATGGAGTAATGCTGGTGTGTGTGTGCGCGCGTGTGTGGGCTGTGTGTGAGGGGGGAGGGCAATTCCCGTCTCGATTCTGGGTATATTATCTGTAAGTATATTGTTATGTATATTTTTTTAATATATTTGTGTATGACAGTTGTTGTTAATGCCTCTTACCTTCACAGACATTAAGTTGTCTACATTGGGAACAGATGTCCGTGTGTCAATATGAATACGTGTATAAATATTAGTGTTTTATCTGTATGACTTTAAAGTAACATAGCCCTTAACAATGTAAATTAATTACAAACAAGCTATTTTTTTTTCTAATGAAAATACAAATTGATAGAATATCAAAGGATGCAGATAATACAGGTATTTTTACATAATATTACCGAATAAAATATGTCAAATAATTTTGACAAAAGGTATTTCTAACAATTGTATTTTGATCAATAAAAGTACTAGGAAAGCATAACCTTAGAGAAAGTATATCCAACTCTAACGATGCCTTTGTTCTGACAGGAGTAGCAGGCGATAGAAAATTTACAGGATTTTATTATTACTACAGGAGACAAGGGGATTGCACAGCGAAACAAGGAATCTGAAGAAAAAAACAAACATTTCTCAGTGGAGTAAAGTTTGCACGAACATTCTCGTATAGTTTTACTTAATTTTACATTCGAAACCAAACGTTAAACGAAGATTCGTGCTACAATTTTACATAACTTAGTTACTAAATATTGTTAGCACGAATGAAATCAGAACTCGCACGTATTGAATCCTCGGCAAGTAGGTATACAATTTTTTTTTTCAATAATTGAGATGCTATTGCGAGTCAAATGATATTTGGCTCATATTTTACCTAAAAAGCACTCGATGACTACACTAAAAATTGTCATCAAGAAAATTGTGAATCCAGTCATAGGTGTAGTAAAAAAACTTTGATTTTAGGAAAAGAATTCGAATTAGTTAATAATTTTTTCAATTTTAGCTGAGAAAAAGAAGAAACAAAGGAATTAAAGCACGCATAAAAATATAAAATCCTCAGGTTACGTAAAATCAAGGATTCAGCTGATTCTTTATAACGAATTTTAGACCAACCTCAACATAACAAACCTCAGTTCAACGAATTACTTGATATAACGAATATTTTCTTGTTTCCCTGCGATTTGTTAAATCGAGGTTGCCCATACTTAGTAGATCACAGATCATAGAACTATTTCTATGATCTGAGTAGTTAGATACAAGGTATAAAAATATACCTACTGTATTTTTTTTCCTTAGAGATGGTGAATGCGATGGCTTCATTCAAAAAAAACTTAAGAGCTTATTATAAATTTATAGACTTTTAATTTCTAGAGAATGCCGGCTGGTCGAAATTCGGCCAAATTCTTTAAAATTTGCATAGTATATATTTATTTAAAGTTATTATACAATTTTCATTCTCTAAACAGCGACATTGTTTTCTTTGATATTTAATAGACATACGGTGGTCATGACACAATCTTATAGTAAAGTGAGTACATGTGTGTGTAAATCGTTTAGCATTGGTGTGCGTGAGGTTTTATTGTAATAATGTTAAATTTAACCGCGATATTCTGACTTCAAATATTCAACGTGTAAACGCCCGAATTGTCGCTTCGGCGAACAGGATTTTTTGTTTAATTGGTTAGACTTTTTAGCTCTACGGAAAGATGTCGGCTTGGTACATGTTTTACTGGGAGTGCTCGTAGAAATTATTAGCAGCTGAATTTAACCACCGGACATCGTATGAAAACTGAAATTCTGTCGAAGCAACACTAATAAAAAATCCATAATCAAAAAACCAAAATACGATTTGCAAGGAATTTCTTGTGCCGCGCTCATCTCTGCGGTACCATCTGTCAAATGCGATTTTCTGAACTGATAAAACCTTGGGACGATCAAGGAATGAGTACCTTTCTCAAAGGTTGGCAAGTCGTCCTCTTGACCGCTTACACCTTAGGCACTTGCCACAAAAGACTTTACAACGTATGATTGAGAAATTTCTGTTAAGACAACTTCTAAACTGTTTAAAAATATGACATACATTATAACCACCAGGCTCGTGGCGGGAATCGAACCAACGACCCCCGGAGCGGAAGGCAGGGTCACTGCCCACTGCGCCAAGGCCAGTCAATAACACTTTTTCTTTCTTTTGCACTTCTGTACTTATCCTCTCTTCTTCATTGTTCTCTCACTACTAAGGATCGTTACTCTGAAGTTACTGGGTAAGCTGCTTCAATCGGTCACATTTGTTCATGGTCACGTTGTTCTGGAATTTGGTCCGACGACCTTTCGGCATTTCGACCTCTGGGTTCTTTACCGACCATTTCGAATTTATACTAATATATAAAGCTGAAGAGTTTGATTGTGTGTTTGTTTGCTTGAACGCGCTAATCTCAAGGACTACTGGTCCGGTTTGAAAAATTCTTACAATGTTACATAGGCCATTTGTCGAGAAAGGCTATATAAATAATAAATAAAAATAAATATATACAGGACTATATGACACACGGACGTCTGTTCCTAAGGTAGACAACTTAATGCCTGTGTTATAGTGGTCCCTCCCTAGCATTTCCAAACTATTAGACATTGTTGATAGAACATGCTAAAAACTCATTAGGAAAATTATTCTAAACAAAATCGGGCAACAACTTTTGAACTTATTAAACAAATACGTTTATAGCGTATCAGATACGGAACCCTTCTATATAAGCGTGTCTTGGCACGCTTTAGGCCATTTTTATTGAAAATTTCATTCCTGAAGGGTTAAATGCAAGTGCACGCATATGTCAACGTTTTTTTTTTAAAAAAATGGCTCCAATGACGTTTATTTAAGGTGTTATAATATGGTAATTAAAAATTTCTTAAACGAGAAGGATGACATTCATCAATGTTCTTATCTGTTCTGTATATATACAAACGCGGAAGATCATCTAATTGATAGAATTGGGCGTTACTTTGCGCAAATCCATGACATGCATGAAATACTTGTACTTGTTTTGACTTGACTTGACTATGTACTTTGCTTGAATCCGCGAATGAATATAAGGGAAAATTTTATTAGACTACTATCAAATATAGAATGGTCGACAAGCGGAGACAAAGCATGATATGCTACTGTGGTTATATAAGGATAATATACTGGTTTAAACACGTTTATTCGTAAGGCGAGTAATGTGGTCGAAAAGTATATCCTTATCTTTGTACATATTATCCTTATACATATTGTAAAACGAAGTCTTCCGACGCGACTGTCTGTCTATCTGTTTGTTCGCGATAAACTCAAAAACTACTGAACAGATTGACATGCGTTTTATACCAATAGATGTAGTGATGCATGAGGAAGGTTTATATGTATAATGAATATAAATTATTCGAGATAAAAGCCGAGAATTTCAATGATTTATGGCGCGATATCGCAAAAAGAACGTATTTTCTCAAGCTTACACTGCGTGCGCAGGTTAAATCTTACGAGGTAGGTGAAAATGATGTAGTACAGAATTATTTTTCTTAAAAAGATCTACAAAAAAGTCAGTGATAGTATATGTCTATCTCCTTGTATTAGTTGGGACTGCTATAATAGTTGATTGTTAATTGTCACATTTAATAGCAGCATTGATTAATTTATCTACAAGTCAGTCTAATAAAGTGTACGCAGTACTATAAATTGGAAGAACAGTAGCGTTTGACACATTTATCTTATCCTG
The DNA here is from genome assembly GCA_024363005.1 of Charaxes varanes. Classification (NCBI taxonomy): domain Eukaryota; kingdom Metazoa; phylum Arthropoda; class Insecta; order Lepidoptera; family Nymphalidae; genus Charaxes; species Charaxes varanes. Next base: position 4,738,893 of record JANCMC010021608.1, read on the forward strand.
ATTTATGCCAAGTAGTTAATTTAGTTTTTCCTGCATTTCCTGGATTTCCACAAAGCGATGATTGGATCTACTACTGTTATAGCGCTAAGGTTAAAACTTTCCATTGCTTTTATCTTAAACTAGCCACGCGCCCTTGCTTTGCACGGATAAAATGAAAATATATATTGACCCAAAAAGTAGCCTATTGCACTCAGGGATACCTTTATAACAATGAAAGAATTTTCAATATTGGTTCAGTAGATCTTAAGACAACGCCTCAAGCCTACAAACTAACAAACATTACGTCTTTATAATATTAGTATAGGTATATTTCAGCTTCGTTGTAAAATAAATTGTTTAATCAAAACGTAAATTTATACATCTCCGAGGTACAGAGGTAATTTTGGGGGCTTACTAGCTTCACTGCTTCACTTGATAGGCCTCGCTCTGTTCTAGTAAGGGTAACCAAGCGTAGAAACATAACAAATATATTCAAAAATCCAAAAGTGCATGCATTCATTACTTTTCTTAAATCACTTATAAAAAAGCGATTTTCGGTTATAAATCTAATTAATAAAGGAAATAATTTATTTCTTTGCCAACAAAGTTAAAGTTAAGGAATGGGAATAAATATATAATGCTGTATATATTTATTTATTTATATTTATAATTGGTGACCCATCTATCATCCAGCCGCGGTAAGTTATTTAATCAAGCTATAAACTCGAATGCTGGCCATTGAATAACCTACGAATTCCTCTGCCGTTAAAAATATACAGTTATTTATATTGTAGCGATGAATTCACAGCACAGGTCATGCCCTCCACATTCACGGGATACTGACAATCGTTCGTGATACTCGCCGTGAAATGGGTGGTTTATGATGCCATATCCTCCTCGAAACCCGGCCTGTTCCGGAGGTTGAAATTCGTCCAGTCTTCTGGCGAGACGATTCGTGACAACTGTAGAAAACAACTTATAGATATATGCTTCACGTATTAATACATTACTTAGAAAAAAGTAAAATTGAGTAAGGTTCCATTTTCAAACGTTGTAAAATAAATGCAAATTATTAAACATTATATGTTTTACGTCATTAACATTCCGCGCGGACGCGCATATATTCGAGTTTGGAACTCGTTCGATATTTAAATTAATTTTAAAATAAGACTCGGTCGGCAGTGCGTCACATTAGAGGCAGAAATCGATAAGTTGATTGTGTTTACGATCGAATTTCGATCGAAAGAGGTTCCTTTGGGCCGAAGTCGTAGATAGAAATATGCGATACTTGAAATGATGTACATTATATAGTATTAGTAAAATTAAAGTGACTGTATGTGATAATACGTATTTATGTAATGTAAATGTACGACGTACGATATCCGTTGCTAAAATGAACCAGCAATGTTTGGTCTACATCATACATGGTATCGTCCCAAAAAGTTTTGTTTTTTTATCTATGCGTTTACAATTCGGTCGCGATCACAGACAATCAACGTCTTTGAAGTGGCATTCACTACTTAACCAATCGGAGTTCTCGCGGGAGTGGAAGGTGTCATTCTCTTGTCTACATTGTTGTGATCTATTGCGGCAACCCACTACAAGATTTAGCCCGAGTTGAAAATGTTATGAAGTTTTTGAACAACTCGGGCGATATCGCGGAGTTCTTCTAGTATAAATGTGACGCGTGTGACGAGACTCATCGAAGGCGATGAAACGCTAACACAAGGCGCCTGGTTTGAGCACAAATTAACACTAATTAGATGCAGTCGTTCGGAATGTCTGTTAGTGCGGACGGTTCGCTGTTGTATATGTACTTATATATGCTTATATATTACTAGCTGATTGCCGCGACTTTGTTCGGGTTCTGAATTCGAAGCACGAGATTCGAGCGGGAGATTTCGTATAAGGTGACCTTTCGCTTTTTTACACATAGATAAGATGTAAATAATAATACAAAATCTGATAAAACACACATAGACAACGGAGATCGTTTCGTCGTATACCGTTTTATTAGAAATTTCTGTGTTTGTTTGTAACAAAGAGCCCATTTTAAATAATTTACGCCTGTTCGTACGCGGTAAAGTATTCGTGTTAGCCGACCTCTAGTAATACGCCGCGGAATAAAGGAGTCAGAAGAAATGTCATTTAGTAGAAATGGTATAAAAAATTCTCAAAAGAAATGCGAAATATTTTTAATCTAGTCAAAACTAGAGATCGCCGGCTGGTCGAAATTCGCCCACAAACCTTTTTACGTACAACGACATATTATATTGAAATATAGATATTGAATAATAGTTCAATTCACAGAAAAATAAACTTTGACAATTAATATAACATGTGGTTGCCACGGTTACGCTTTAACATCATCTAATACATGTGTGTGTAAATGGTGAAAATCGCTTGGCATTATAAAAAAATATTAGCATTCGCACACCTCTCTCTATAGATGAAGAACCACTGTAACAGCTCCGGGAAGGTGTGTTCGTCAGGTTGCAATTGCGAACATGTAGTAATTTTGTGTATAGACGAACCGTAACATATGAGTCGGCCCGGGCGCCTGTGGCTATTTTAAAACTGTCCATTATATAGAATGTACAAAATAAACTCCAAGTTGCCAAACATTGGTTTTTCTATTCTCAAATTATTATATATTCGCAATTGTAACCTGCCGAATACACCTTCCCGGAGCAGTTACAGTGGCTCTCCGGCTACTATATAAACTACAATTGTGCCAAATTTACTCCGTCAGTGCAATTAACTGGTATCAAACAAAATATTTCGTTATATGCCACAGAATAGATAAGTTAGAGGAAAAGGAATTCGCTAGTTCATAAATCTTTCGCCAATTCAAAATAATAGTTTGCGGAAAAATACAATAAAATACATAAAGACATAGGACTATAAACACACGGTCGCCTGTTCCTAAGGTAGGTAATTTAATACCTGTGTTATAGGTAACAGCCGACTGAATACAAATATTTTTTTTTTAAATCTGTAAATACATACCTGTATACATATACACTCAGACTCGTGACGGGAATCGAACACACAACCCTCGGAGCGGAAGGCAAGGTCACTGCCAGCTGCGCCGTCGGGCCAGTTTCTATTCAGAATTTTTGTTACTTTAACATGATTTAAAAATCTAAACTTCGTTGACCATGTTACATACATACATTATACTAATTTTTGGAAGAAATTAAAATTGTAATTATAAATCAATTTTCAGGAACTAGAAATAAAGTTGTTCAAGAATCAGGATCTATAAATTGACATTGACTATTCTCTAGGTACATCCACTTAAAAAAGGAAATACAAGCGACTATATTTTAGTTACAGAATGTCAAACCAGCCAGTCGTTTACTTGACTTGTACTCAGTGCATAACCTGCAGCACCATGCTGAGTCAAGGACCTTATTGGTCTGATTTCTTTCTTGTTATTGCTGTCTAAAATTACCGCTAATGGAGAAACTTATTATGTTGTAACCTTTCAGCCAAATAGAAAATTTTATTATTATTAAATATAATACGTCCCCCTACTTCTTTATTCCGCGATTATTTCAATACAAACGAGGTACGACGCGACAAAACGATACGCGATAACATCTGCTGACGTTTTGCATAAATTAATCGATTTTAATCCGACGCGACTCTCACGCCAAATTGCTCGTAATCGTTACGGTTACAGTTTGTAACTGGCTTTAACCCGCGACTTCGTCGGCGTGATTTTAGTCATTTTTAGGGCAAGTTTGTTGATGAAAACTCATTAGGAGAATTTTTTGAGCAAAATCGGAAACCAACTTCAGACGCTACTTACAAATACCTTTATCGCGTATCAGATACGGAACCCTTCTATGTAAGCGTGTGTTGACACGCTATTGGGCATTTTTTGAAATTGTGTATTTCCTTTTTTTATGCGAAACCCTAGTTATTATCTTTCTGAAAGTAAAATGGCCTATGTCATTCCTTGTACATCAGCTATGCCCAGGGAAAGTCCCGTCGGGGTCGGTCCAGTGGTTTCGGAGATTTCCCGAAATAACTGATGGACAGATATATTTGATTTGTTTGTGATTTTATGGTTATCGAATATATAGTTATACAAGCTGTTACTCGCGTCTATGTCAGCGTTAAATTTGGTGCAATTATAATAGATTACTTCTGCCACAAATAAGGAAGCGCTTATAAAATTAGGTAGCTGCCTTTGAAAGGTCGATTAAAATTGCCGTTTCAAAGAATACCCGGAAAATGAAACAGATACACAAAAGGTCTTTTTTTTTTGTCAAAAGTGCATACCGATAGGATAGGTAACAGTTTCCAGATACCTTTAAGACTCCTCAATCCGGTCCTGTTGCGAAATCTATCTTTATACGTCTCGCGGTTTTTAACATATCACGTTAGGTGAACTTTCACTTTTGTATGTATAGATACCATCTGATATCTATACATTTAAAATTATGCAATTAGTAAAACAATTTAATTTTGACGTTAACACGTTTAGGACACTTCAATAATTTTTATGTACATACATATATGTATAGATAATGTCTCCATAGTTCCTTATTCCATGGTTAATTCGGTATAAAACATAAACATGGCAACATGGAAAACTTTTTGTCGCGAAAGTAAATTTTAAAAGGGATAAAATAGATGTTGAAACTTGGCTTGTAACCCACAACCCTGGAGCTGAGCGTAGGGTCACTGACGACAGCGCCAACGTTCCTTTCGATGATGATGCAGTTTTCCATGGGCGTCGGTATTCACTTTTCAGGTCACCCGTCTGCCCGTTAGAGACTTGTCATACATGACTAGTAAAGAAAAATTGCGGCACTCTGAGAGCATCGATAGAAGTAAAATCTTGAACATTAGAGCTGACCGGTTAACAGTATCATTTTTGCCACCTTAAAAATGGCCAATGCATTAAAAAAGTTATCACTTCAAAAATATAAAAGTAGGCCAGGCTTCCGACTTAACAAATATGGAATATATTCAAATATACTTAGTGCGCAAATATTTGTATTATTTGCTGATTGCTTTGTTTAGACTTCGGTTGACCTTGACAATATGGAATTATAACTACTATTACCAACTCGTTACTTAAAATAAATCCATATAAAACAAGACGCGAGTCGTACTTTCAAAATTGAAGTAACGGCATGCTTCACCCATTCCTGCTTTTTCGCAAAATCCACGAAATTTGGTCGGTTACTACTTAAGTGACATCAATGCTCAACTTTTCTGAAACCAAATCAAAAATCAATCTGTCTTTTAATGATTAACCTAAATTACATTTCAACCTTTCTATTAATGCAACGATATTCACAAAATGTTCATTTACGTGATTTTCTTACTTTAAAAATGGAATTATCAATTTTCAAATAACGAAAACAACGGGTAGCGTTTCATAATAGCAAAAGAAAATTATCTATACAATATTCCATGATTAGTTAATAATATACAAAAATATCATAAATACCTCTTAGAAACACTCTAACGTACGCGTATACAATGTATAGACAAACAAAAGAGCAAATCCATTTGAAGCAAATAGACAATACAAGTACATGCCAAAGTAACGTTTATTCTATAGAGATAGAGGCGAAATTTCGGGAGCTGTCATAGCCAATTGTTCGAAATTCAATTTAGTTTGGGCGGGGCGTGGCCGGGCCTGGGCGGGACGAGATAGAACGGTCGGATGTTCGTAATTCAAAATTTCGCAGCTGTCAAGAGTATGGACTGTTATATCTTGACTACATACAGTGGATAAATTTATCTTTATTGTCTACGTTTGCGTTGAATTATTTTAATATTTTCTTTCTGGAAAATTGAAAAGTAGAATGACGTTTACGGTTTTTTTTTAATTTATTATAGAGTTTTAGCACTAGTATTTTCAAAGAAATTAGAAAAATAAAGAGTTTTTCGTATGTTTTTGGAATTGTAAGTTACGATGTATTTATTATTTTAGGAATAAAAAAAAATGTAATGAGCTTTTTCATCTGAAAAGTTATATGACCTTTATATAACTATATCGCGTAGAGTTTTGTGCTATTTTATATATTTTTTTCCAACTATGCTGTAATGTTATCATCACTTCATACTGGTAATAAAGGACGTCTTTACTGCTTTAAACCAAAACTGATGTAATGTTGTACGAAATTTAATTGCAGCACTGCTTTTCATCACGGCTCTGTTTTTTATTTTCATATAAATTTACCTCAGAGAAGATTTAATGTCTCCCATTAAGTTTCATATAAGATCATGGAGACTATATTAAAGAGTACCTAACATCTCTGTACAATAAAAATATCCTTCGAAATGCGTAATTGGTGGCGCCACATCAACATTAGAGTGAATTTTAAAAGTCGTTATTGGCCAATTCATCTACTATTGCTACATTCATTGTACTGTTATTTATTGTATACTGCTGGACAATTTTTCAACCTTTCTCCCATAAGAAATGTTACTCTTTATTATAGTCTCCATGTATAAAATGTATGTATTGGATTAAAAAGACGCTGGCTGAAATTAAAAATCGACCGAAGAAAACCGAAAAAAAGCAAATGGTGCGCATTCTATACCATTGTAAACCTTTAATACTACATATTTAGAAAAAAAATTACAAACTGGAAATAGTTATGGATAAAGAAAATATATAAACGAAATTAAATGAAATTATTAATAATCTTTTGACGCAAAAATTCGCACGACTAATATTTAAAAGCTTATAAAAATTATATTAAATGGAGAAGCGATAATTGTGTAAAATCATTGTCTGAAAAAGTTTTTCAGCATATTCCACACCATAACATAGTCCAAAAAAGTGAGACCATCATCACTGTGGTCTTTACAGGGTGACTGATGATACATACGCTAAAGATACTCTAGGACATCATATTTGATAATCATATATGCCGAAAAAAAAATTAAATATCAATTAACTAACGTGAGATTAATGGAAAATTGTCCAATTATGTACGGAACGCATGGACATTCTAGTGTGTGTGGACGCACTATGATAATCCGTTTTCCCTCTTCATACTTTAGTCCTGGTCTGACTTAAACAGGCAAAAATACTAAGCCATCTATTTCTCTCATTCGAAACACTAATTTGTTTAATAAGTGGAGCCAAACATAAATCAATATTAATTTTATTTATTATTGATATCGCGTTTCCGACTGACAGCCGTCATTAAATCTTTTTTATAACTGACCAGTTTTTTTACGCTGGGAAATAAATGCATTTACGGACTTACTTTTTCAAACAGCAAATTGACCAAACAACACGAGGCCACACTTCGTCTAATTTTAAGGAGAAATTAAGTACCTACTTTTATTACATAATTATAACTACTCTCCTTATGAATTCTGACTCACCAGTCACCCTGTATATTCAATGTTAAAAAACAGACTAGAGTAAAAGTACAACTTTCACTTTTAGTAACTGCACATTTAATAATTTTAAGTTTTAATGACCAAAACAATCAGTTACCGGCCGGTACGGTAATCTACTATTTGTGGAAAATAGCAATGTAGTTTTTTTTTACATTACCAAAGGCGTTTCATTAAATTTGTACTTTTGGAAATTTAAAAATAGGATTAATCTTTTTATTTTTTTAATGAAGAACGCGGGGCAATGAGTATGCAGCTCATCTTATTTTGTGTGATGATTATTAAGGTGCGTTGCTGACCTTTGACTAATTAATATACTCTTTTCTTCT
>JANCMC010021608.1:4746686-4773397 GCA_024363005.1 Charaxes varanes
GCAGCTCATCTTATTTTGTGTGATGATTATTAAGGTGCGTTGCTGACCTTTGACTAATTAATATACTCTTTTCTTCTCTTTTATTTTTATTTTGTATCTCGTACTCTTTCTTACGTTTCCAAATAATGGAGCTTATTTTATAGGCTATTTAAAAACTTGTCTCACCGCAACGATAAACAATTAGGGTCGGAAATCGAATCGAACCCCCCCTTAGACGTTCATCCCACTTTCATTCGAATCTTTTGGTTTTTTATATATAAATAACCCTTGTATCAATAGCAACGAGATACCAGGCGATCATATCGCGCTAGGAGCTGCACTTTATTGTTTACATAAAATCCATATCGAGACTATACCTAATGCTATGCTGCCCTGGTGGTCGCGATACGATACGATGTCATTTGTTTTTTTATCATCGATAAAACAAAATCTAAGTTACCCATTGCTTGGTTATGTGTAATTTTAGAAGTACCTGGAACTCTTTTACCACCCACAAGTCCCGTATGGTGAATTAGGAAAACTATTTTAGAGGAAAGAGTGTGTGTGTGTCAACTACGAATAGAGTTCTACTCCTTACATAACGCATAACTCCCCATAAATTTTTATAAGTGTCCCATAATCAACATCTTCATTTTCACCCAGGAGTTAACTCCAAAAAGAATGAAAGCTTTTAAACTTTTCGTCATTACTTGTCACAGAGAAAAAAGTCATAATATAGATACCTAAATTGACGATTAATAGCTATGTTATGGTTAGCGTGAAGCATGCTAAAGAAAATCGATTTGTGAAGGAAGAGGTATGAAATTTTAGTTTTACATACACAAAAAAAAAGAGAAAAGAAATGATAACTTTAGGATAAAATTATTAAAACCTATAGTTTCAGAAGAAAAAATGCAATGCAAATCGTCAATTAAAAAAAAAAGTACTTTTTAGTAATTGACGACAAAAAATATGTTTTTGATTAGCAAAAGTTATTACACATGATGTGGTAATAATAATGGACGCGAGGTGTAAAGTTGTTCTACACATTAAATTCAGACAAGTAAGCAATGAGAGCTTTATCCAAAATTTTTATAAACTTTATTATAGATGAGAGAGATATTAAAATCCATAGACAAAAATATTGTTTTTCTTTTACTTTTGATGATTACGGTCAAATGACGCATGCAAAAGGTTACGATGTGCAGAGTGGTTGTTAGGTATCCCTATCAAAGCACCGACCGGCCGTGATTGAATTTCATTTACTTAACAACATTCTAATATGCAATGGTAATAGATAAACAACTACTTAGAATGCATTGTATTTGTAAGCAATTCAATTGGAACGATTCTTTATTCGCGTACTTTGCAAGGTCTTTTAAATCGTCGAATATTTTAAAAGTTACCTCGTTTGACTCAGATAACATGCGCTTACCCAGAACTCGAAGTAAGAAAACAAGAAATTAAAAATACTATGAAACTTAAGTGATGAAGAAAAATTGGCTCTCCAATGGCTTTATATTGCCTAATTATTCTTTTTATTTAATTCGTGGCATTATGTAATCATTTGACATCATGGTACATCTTAAAGTTCTCCTTAAAATGTCAATAATAATCTACATTATTTTAAGTAATTTCAATTCGCTGGTTTCAGTTGTATTTGGCATCATTTTTAATACCATATTTTAGGTAGAGAAAGAATTATGAATGTTGATCCCCAATAATCTTTTATCTCTTCTTCTTCCCAAAAAAATTCTATGAATATTCTTTGGCTTACATTTTAGCTCACCTCTATCTTGTGACACAAAACAATCTTTAAATATATTATTTGGCTCGCTTTCGATTCTATTTTTATCTAGCAAGATAACATAACAATAATACAAAATACTCTACAGAATCAGAATTGAAACCGAAAAATAACGTCATATACTTAATTTATTAGTACATTCTTATTATCAGTAAAAAGGTAAGTTTTTATCTGGGTATTAACAATAATCAAATTTAAAATCTTATAGAGTTTAGTAAATTAAATCAAATGGAGTGCCTCCAAAAACCGGTTTCTTCTTAAATTATTCACCGTACCAGTTTTGAAAAAATCCTATTGGAAGGTACCGAGTTGGCTGGTATGCGTGAAATTATATATAAAGATAAAATTTCTCTAATGATTTTGTATATTAATATGATTAGAATTTATTTTTGTGTTTAAATATTTGGGTTACGTATAAAATAATCATAAATAATTATGTTTTAAGCCTTTGAATAAATCAAACCTTAATAAAAGTCTTTAAATCACAAATAACACCAACAAACACTTTTAAGAAAGCATTTTTGTAAAGGTATAATAAAGAGTAACCGTCCATAATCGATTACAATTATTGGTATGATAACAATAAATGGAGCTCTTGAAAAAGCATCCGCTTTCATAAGACAATTAAATCTAACTGGTAATCTCAGAAAGAATCATTTTTATTGCTGCTGTGTCTCAACCGTTATATATCGATCGAAAAGGTCTACTCTAATTTGGTTGCCTTATAATATGATCTTAATAGTACAAATTCTTACATTAAAAAAAATAAACGAACAAAACAAAAAGGTTATCTGGAGCAATAAGGTGAATTTTAGACAGACAGTTGGATTCCAGGCTAGAGGAGGCCGTAGCTTAGTCAGTGGTCGACATTCGAGTCGATTGCTAGGTTAAGCAGTTCTTACCGCGACCGGGTGATAGATGGGTGACCCATTCAAACAGTGGTGTTCAAATATCCGATCTTCTCCGTTTTCCGGAAAGCAGGTAAACCTGTGGGTCCCGATTAATGTCATTGAGTGATATTATTCGCGGTATTGTAGAGATTGTGGGGTCCCGGGGATAACGTCAGACTGCATTCGGTCATCTTAGCAATAAAATTTGACAATGAATATAACACACTGTTGTCACGATTCCGCTTTGACACAATCCAATACATGTGTGTGTAAACCGTTTGACAATGGTGTGCGTGTGGTTTTATTTTAAGAATTTAATATATTTATAATTCATATTTTATAAAAATATTAGCATTCGAGCTGCTTTATCTTTTCTTCTCTTTCCTGCACCAAATTGAATACTCTTCTTTCCGCGCAATTTTAACCACAAACCGTGTAAAATAGTACCTAGTTTTCTCTTCACACATTAATAGGTATATAGACAGATATCCTTATATCTTATAACTACTCACTGAATTGAAATTTGTACAATGACTAAGCAATGAGTAAACGTTTTCTTAGTTTTCTTTTTTAACATGTAGTGTCCACCGTCTCTTTAATGGGATTGTTTCGGGAGGAACGCAAGGGTCGCTATATTTCAATCCAATAAGGTGGATAGTTTGATAAATAATTCAGAAAGTTGTAACATGTAAGTGGCAACTACTGGTCCGATTTGAAAAATTCCTTCAGTGTTAAATAGCCCATTTATCGAGGAAGGCTGTAGGCTATATATGATTATGCTAAAAATAATAGGAGCGGAGCGCCAATGAAGAATGTTTCAAATTCGGGGTTTTTCTTTTCCTTTTGAGAGCTTCCTCTGCGTGCGCTGCCTAAAAAGTTTAAGTTTCACAAAAATCATGTATGACAAAATTGTTCTCATTTAAAAGTTCTAAATAAAAGTCCGAGACAGAATATGTCTATCTTTTAAGATTAGCTCACTATAACCTTTTTAATGCGAAACAAATTTGTAGAACATTATGCATTATTTGTGAAGGTGTTTTTATAAAAATCCAAAAACATGTTTAAGATAAACGATAAGAGAGGCCCACAGACGAAGTCGCAGGAACAGCTGATATAGAAAAGAACCGAGCAAGTTCCAGTCTGACTCGCGCACCAAGGATTCCGTACCATCACGTAATACTTTACTAGGTTATTTTAAAGGTTGAGCATATCGACCTTCGCTCCCACCTTTCATTCCTCGCCGAAAGCCTCTCACCTTGGTGTGCCTTTCCCACATTCAAAAGTTTATCAGGAATAAATTTGTGACTCCACTTCTGCGTCTGGGGAAGGTAAAAAAGTCGTTTGTGGGCGCGCGTGTATACGTTTCTTTACCAAAATTCCAGATGCAATATTAAATCTATCTATTAAGAAATTTAAACGACTTGTTAGAAATACGCTTATTCGTAAGTTGTATCATACAATTGAAGACCATATCATTAAATTCGGTTGGTTCGCTTTAGCTTTGTACTTTATGGTTAACATGAAAATGATTAACTCATTTCTTGTAAGAACTATTCTTTAAAAGAGTGACTAACTAGTTTCTAGCTGATTCTTCTCGTGGCTGGTATTTTCCGAATCAGTGGGAGCTTTTAAAATATTTGACGATTCAAAAGATCTTTTAAAAGTCTGTTTGAATAAAACATACTTTGATTTGATTTGTCTGCAAAAAATACTTATATAAAAATAAGAAAACAAGAATCCTTAATAATTTTACAAAATACAAGTGAATGTAACTTACAAAAACATACACTTGTAGAAAAAAAAATTAAAAATATAATTAATCTTATCGCTATATTAATATATATGATATATAAATATATGAAGCTGAATAGTTTGTTTGTTGGTTTACTCGAATTCACTAATCTCAGGAACTACTGGTTCGATTTGAAAAATTCTTTCAGTGTTAGATAGCCCATTTATCGGGGAAGGCTATAGGCTATATGTCATCACGCTAAAATTTTTCACCTAATTTTACGCGGATAAAGTCGCGGGTAACAACTAGTATGATATATTTGGAGATTCACTGAGTAAATTTAAAACTAATATTTTTCTTTATTGTCAGCAAGTAGTATCGGTATAAAACAACCGGTCCAGTACCAGGGTCCGCTTAGATTGTAAAGAATGAAGCTGTGAGGGGAGTTAAGATGGCCGATTGCCGCCTGCATGACAGGTTTTACGTCGGATTTGGCTATTAAATACGCCTTATAATAATAAAACTACACGCTAGTGTTTAAAATTCGGACTAGGTATATTATTGATAACAAAAAAATAAATAAGATAACTTTTAAAATGTTTTTCAGCTACTCTAATTTTCGTAATATAGGCATAAGAGAAATATATTTTCAATAGTTATATTGTATTATACCCCTGAATAGGTAAATAAGCTGTGACATAATATAGCTTCTAAATACTAGTAATCTGGAATCATAATGTCACTACTAAGGCTCCATTCTACTCCATCTCCACAAGTCATCAAATCACTTTAATCTGAGTAAATTATTTATTATGATAATTTCTTTAATCTAAAGTTATATATTAAGGTAAAAACATTATTAGTTAGAAAATCAACAAGTTGTTGTAAATTTGATGTTCATTCTTCTTCAAAATATTTTATATTTTTTACTTTGGAAATCGTCAGAACGAAGAGAATATTTAGATCACTGTCTCTGTTTACACGAGCGAGATAGCATTCTCTGTCTCACTCTCGCAAGAGTTAGCTATCTCGCTCGCTATGAACACTAGTGCCAGCCACAATCAGTAGGTTCGCCGCCGTCCTCGATCGATGACGTCGCCATTGGTGTCATCTGTCCGCAACAATTAACATCATTCAAATAATCCTGAACATTCTAATAGAGTTTCTGAATGAGTTTAAATAAATAAAAAATAAAAATTTAAATAAAAGGTTTAAATTTACTTAAAGACATCTCTCGAATCTCATAGTGGAGTTTGTTATAGAAAAGTGTACACTTACACTTAAATGTGGAGTTAATTTTACGGAGCCTAGTAGAGTGCATACTAGTTATTCTTTATTTAGAGCCTCAATAGCTCAATGGTAGAAGGTATGGACTGATATCCGCAAGGTACCCGGTTCAAATACCACCGCACTTGGGGTATTGTCGCACCCACTCCTAATACAAGCTTAGTAGGAGGAAAAAGGGAACATAATGAAAATGAGAAAGAGACTTAGGGAACTTCACAAAGGAAAATGAGAAGGAGTATTAGGGGACTTAACAAATGAAAAAGAGAAGGAGACTTAGGTAACTTCACAAAGGAAAATGAGAAGGAGTATTAGGGGATTTAACAAATGAAAATGAGAAGGAGACTTAGGGAACTTCACAAAGGAAAATGAGAAGGAGTATTAGGGGACTTAACAAATGAAAATGAGAAGGATTTTTAGGGGACTTAACTAATGCAAATGAGAAGGAGACTTAGGGAACGTCACAAAGGAAAATTAGAAGGAGTATTAGGAGACTTAACAAATGAAAATGAGAAGGAGACTTAAGGAACTTCACAAAGGAAAATGAGAAGGAGTATTAGGGGACTTAACAAATGAAAATGAGAAGGATTTTTAGGGGACTTAACTAATGCAAATGAGAAGGAGACTTAGGGAACGTCACAAAGGAAAATGAGAAGGAGTATTAGGGGACTTAACAAATGAAAATGAGTTTCGCTTCGACATCCATCAGTTACAGAGAAAAAATATTAAAAAAATAATTTTTCACTGAACAAAGTCTGTCTGAGCAGCTAATACAATATTTAAATAATACTAGTGTTTGTAAACTCTTCGATTTTTATCATTTGTTACGTTTTTATGGTCGTTATTTAAAGTGAAAATTTTGTATGTAAAAATGTATTCTGAGATCCATACTATCTTTAAGTCGACTAAAGCAGCTCTTACTACATCGGCTGTTTATCAAGCTTGACACACGTATAATGCCGGAGCCATATGTATCTTCATTTGTAAATGATCATTTCAATGATCAAGTAGTGTGGGGACTTTGTCTATTTGCGCAAATTTGTGTAGTACTTTGTAGTCTTCAAGGACAAAAATGTACAAACACTTTGAGCTATGTTTGGCTCCAACATAAGAGTGGCTGTAATACAGGTTTAAAAACCATCAAGTATAACAAAGCAACCAAATTTCAAAACTTATTTATTATTTATAAGTATCTGGACGCGCCAGCCCCATTCGGCTAGAGACCAAAAGAACTGCAAGCGAAGTGTCGCCTCTAAGTAGAAAAAATAATGCCTCTAATTCAATAGATAGTCATAAAGGAATAAGGGATGGAGTGAAAGGATATAAACATAGATTGCAAAAGAAGATGCGGATACTACTGTCACGAACGGTATAGGGGAGTGACATTAGCGGCTAGGGTAGACCCGGGTCGCGAACCCGTAATGGATCTAACCAGTTATCGGACAAATATACAGAAAGATCTCGAATATGTGACAACAGAGTAATAAAACATATTTCTTATTCGAATCAACTCCATTATAGTAATCGTAAGAACGGTGGCCAGGTGGCCTCAGTTATAAGGATGTTCTAAAAAGATACGACACGATATGCACATAATGCACATATCCAATTCCTCTCAGTGAGGGGCGAAAGCAGCACAGCGCTTGAAATGGAGAGACCTCATTCATCAACAAGCGCTTTTGAAAATAAGCGCCTCATAGAATATGACGAAAAATAGACTAGTTGAACCAACAACAGTTGCCCAACCAACAATAGTTTCAAATATTAATTACGTCGGTGGCGTTTTAAGAGTGCTCGAACTTTTTCCAATAAGTTCGGGTATGTTAACCACCAAGGAGCAAATAGTAGAAAAGCAAAACGCTTAATAAATATGCCTGTCCATTTAGCTCGCTATGGCTGAACACGGTTAGGAAGGATGGATGGACATAAGTAATTTTGGATATACATAAGTTTATTCACGGAAGAATTTATACATAGTACTCATATTGAAAATTTTTATTTGGGACTGCATTTGTTAGAGGACGCAGGACGAATTTAATTTTTTAAATATCAATAGGTTTTAGGCAGTTTTAATTTAAATTCAAAGATAAACCATAAATTAAAAACCTTTTTCCGAGATGGCCGTGGGACGAGGGTTGCAACCCCAAAAACTCCAATTTATCTTTAAATTGACGTGAGTTGATATCTTAAAAATTCTATATCGTCCTGTAACAAATATACGATAAGCCCAATAAATTTGTAACATTTCAATGGACTAACACCCGAGCGATTGAGTTTTCACTTTTTTTTTGTTAGTAATCAGTAGTCCAATCAGGATTTCTTAACAACCAGTGAGGAGCTTACTAATTTAATTTGACAGCCACTAGGATTGGTTGGAAAGGTTATTATTTTAGAGTCTTCTTTGAATCCTTTCTGATAGATTTCTGAACGTCAATCCACGACCTATTCGGCGGTTACAATTCAGATGCAAGTGATTGGTTCTCTTAACCAAGATGAGAATTTACTACAATAGTTAAAAGTTCAAAAGTATGTTTGTCTTTATCTATCTATCTATCTATCTATCTATCTATCTATCTATCTATCTATCTATCTATCTATCTATCATCCTTTAATCGCCCTCTGCTAGGCATAGGCCTCCCTTTATTTCTACCTCTCTTCCCTAGCACTATTCATATAAAAGAGGGCGCTTAGCCTTAAAAGGTCATACTAATCAGTGCGTATGTATATATACTGACAGATAAAATGGACATGATGAGGATTGGTGAGTTGTACTGTACATTAGGTGAACTTCACCGTAACTTCACCATAGGTACTGTAAGAAATTGAAGAATCAAAAGTTATCCTGCTATGGATGTAAGGTACAGAAAGGATGATTGTTATTGATGATCTATGTGATTGAGAACAGTAAAGTTACATATACTGGTGGTAAGAGGTTGCATTATAAAGTCGAGGACAGACTGTGTAAATAAAGATACGCGCGCAAAGGAATTGAATTCAGAGAGAACCGTTAATAGATTTAACTTCAATCATTGAAGTGGAAGAAAGAAGTATAAAAAATTTTAACATTTCGTCGCATTTTTTCTAAAGTTGACGTTGTTCTTGAATGCACTCATTATTATGGGATTAAAGTCGCTGGATATCCGACAGTACCCAATAAATAATAATTAATTAATGCTTGTACAACCGGTCGGTGCGTGTTAACGAGCATAGATGTCGGTAATTGCATAAGATTCTTTAAAAATATTTTATTATGTCGAAACGTAGATGATTAAGCGATAACATTTTTTTATGTGCACAGATTAATGATTAACAATAATCAACAACAAGATTTATTGCGTAAAATAATAATGTGATCCGTGGCGTTGAATCTACGCCTCCATGTTTTTTTTTTACGGTAGACTTTTTTATATGCCTTTTTTCTAATTTATTTTAAATATATTTTCATTTTTTTTACATTGCTTATTACACATCCTTCTTTGTTTGTAATAAAAAATCGAAAATAACTGTTTGGTTCATTAATATAGTACTAGTCTGCTGTAGATAACTCGACTGAAGAAAAACTTGTTTAGCTCAATCTATATGTATGTTTATATATTTATAATCGAACTTTAATATAAATTTACAATTTCGCCCGATTACACTTTTCATAACGCTCTCGTCAGGCATTCACAAGCTTACTCCTCAGTTTAAAAAAGTTTTACAGCGTAAAAATGTTTTACAGCCTAAAAAAGTTTTACTTCAAAAACTTGATAGATATTTTGAAATATTCTAAGTAGAAAGACTGCGGTTCGCGTCATCGTCGCGCGCTCCCTCGTTCACAGCTGGGCTACTTTCTCCTACCAACCTTGATTTCTTACGCCTGCCTTGGGTACGTTAACATCAACCACGTTAAACTGATGGTATTTTTGTCACTACGCGATCTAAACTTTTACTTTTCCCTGTTACACGAAGGAACTTTCAAAATTCCTTTTCCGTATTTCACAATGACAGTGTGAGATTATATAAAATTTATTACACGAACACGGAAACTTGCGTAATAAAATTACCAGCCATTTAGCTCGTATTGGCCATTTGATCGCTTCCTTATTCTAATATCCGAATAAATATGAAAACAAGATTGTCTTACCACTATTTTTTTATGATCCAAAATGCTTAAAACTTTAAAACCTTAGTCACAATAGCACACACTTTAAAAAATTAATACGTCACTGTCACAATTTCGCGCGAAATGCTGCACGTAAACACCAGCACCTTTTCAATATTCCCAAGTGATGTTCGTTCGGAAATTAAAAATATTTTTTTTGTTATATTCGAATGGACATGAATGCGGCATGCCACGTTCGTTACGGACGGTGGCTGAGCCGGTTGTGGACAGAGTCCCGTTCACGTTGCCTCTTTGGACGATTTCTTGTTTACCTAGCTTGGCTGTGTGAAACGCTGTCGGAGGAAAACACAACCACTCAGAATGCATTTCCGTAGTGAGGCGCTCATTTCAACACGGTATCGTAATAGCCATATTAACAAACAACACTTGAGTGGATATCTCGCAATCTGGACGTCAGTTTTTCGCAACTCCACAGCGATGGACTCATAACGTAAATGCCTGACCGTAAGAAAGGAAAAGGGAAAATTTTGTTGTTTTAATTGAAGTAAAACTTATTTACGCTCGCACGTACGCTTGACTTGAGGTATAATTTGGTGAATGCGAAAGTCATATTCAAGACCTTGGATTTTAGTTATTTATATTGGATAATGAAAATAAATAATTATTTAAAATAGCATTTTCAGACACTAGACGTAGATTAGAATTAAAACAAATGCAAATAAAAAGAAGTTAATTGAAGACACTATGCACTAAAGTGCGATTGTAATACATACACACTTTTGGTATATAACAAGGGGCGAACGAGTAAGTGGCTCTTTCACTCCATGGACTATCGAGGCCCACGGGTAAAATTTACAAAAAAATGACCATGAGCGTGTCAAAACACTCTTATATAGAAGAGTTCCGTATCTAATATGCGATAAAGATATTGAGATCGGATATCAAATATAAACCAGTAGTAGAATGGGTAACCCATCTATCGCCCGGTCGCATCAAGAGCTACTTAATGCGGTCCGTTTGACCGACATACATACAGAATTTACAACAGCTATTATGTTGTATATTTCACCAATGAAAATGAAATAAAATGAAAAATTTATTAGAAAACTGGATGGATTTATTAGGAACAAATGTTACTTAAAATTAGGATAACGATGACAAGTGAAAAAGTTAAAACTGCGTATCAGTTGTCACGCCACCAATAGAAACTTAGTGCTAAAACAATGTTCCAGGTAAACATGATTTGTTAATAAAAGTTATACATAAAAAATACGTGAAACTTATAAATTTAATTCTTAAAAACTTATGTTTACATAGCATATACATAACTATATAACAATAAAATAGAAATTATAACAAACTAAAACATTTTGACTGCCTGTAGCATTTCGAAAGACGGGTACAACAGCTCAGCATTCGCAATGTATTACGCGCAAAACACACAAAAATAAGACAGTGCAATATGTCACACGTGCGGAAAATACGTTTCGTATCACCCTTGATAGCTGTACAAAGTATGACTTTACTCGCGTATTTACTGAAGATTAGGGTGGCCACTTTTACCATTAATACGGGACAATACTCATTTATTTTTCTATGTTAAAAAGCAAAGGGGCAGACGGTTCATTTAAGTGACTACCAAAGCTTATGAATAACTGGACAGATATTACTTGGTTTTTAAAATCACTTAGAATCAAATTCAAATAGACTGTCTCTTAAGTTTGGAACCCAAGATATGACGTTTACATTAAAATAATCGACAGAATCCAAAAATTGTAATGTTATTTTTTTTTATTTCCAATCTCAATTCACATTTGCTATAATACTGATCGTAAAAAAACAACAGGTGTTCTTTAGACCACACTATTGAAGTCAAACTTCTTCCATACATTAAGAATAATGGAACTTTAAAATGCATACACAATTTTATTGACTTTATACATAGAATATATAAATTGAACAAAATATTAATTTATTAAATTGTTCAATAACGAAATGAAATTACGAAATTCATTATCTTGTAACTTTGGTAGGTTTCGCACCTCAATAGTAGAGGACAAACATTTTTTCTCCATGAATTCAATCTACTAAAAAAACTAGCCATATATTATGCGAGTAACTTTGCATTATGGAGTGCACGCATTATGGAGTGGCCTTATCGATCGATAACAAACAAGCTATAGCACTATGTAAAGTCCCTTGTATTATATATATATCTTAACCTGACTCACAATTAAGGCAATCAGAGGGTCTTGCACAATCAGAATTAAATCGACGAGTTGAATTTACTTAGGATAAAAATGTTCGTGCTAAACCCGCGGCGGACCCTTCTTAGCGTCAACGCAGGTTGCATTCGCATTGATTAAAAGCGTGACACGATTAAAAGTTACCTTCTTTAGTCCTAGCACGAACATTTCCATCCTAAGCAAAGTCGATTCGTGGAACTATTTAGGTTTGAAACGATCGTGCTACGCCCTCAGGTTAACCCATATCATATATTAATATCAAGAGCATTTTAAACAAGGGCCCTCTGATTTTCGAGAATAAGTCGCCTTCAGGAAACGAATTTGAATCTGTGAATTGTGGCTGTTAATTAAAGCCCTTATGACGACCGCTCGACGGACGATAACTCGCTGACGTCATCTAAACGCGCCTTGACCCAATTCTACTCTGTGTAACAATTCTATAGAATCGGGTTAGTAATTACATAACTGTTGCACGCTACTTCGTCCGATTCAGTATAGTTTTGATGCCAATAGGCTTTAGATTCGCTCGTATTTATTTCTCAAGCGAATTGCGAGCTTGCCTTTATATAGCGTAATTGTCCTAGAGCATCGGTAATCTATGCTAATATATAAAGCTGAAGAATTTGATTGCTTGTTTGCTTAAACGTGATAATCTCAGGAACTACTGGTTCGAGTTGAAAAATTCTTTCGTTCTTAGATAGCTCATTTATCGAGGAAGGCTATACATTCCCCCCGACATCGTTCGCGTCGAATTCAATGATCTTGGGTGCCTGCTGCCTGCTCGTCTGCCCTCTTGTAACATAAAAAAAATCCTTTTAAACCCATACGTTGTATTATCCTTTAGAGTTTCTGTTTTCTTTGCATTTATATGTTTAATAAGCCAAGTCGGAAGGCCCCTATATGTGCATTTCCATGTATACATAAAGATTTTTTAATTACTATACAACATTGAAGGATTCAAAATATTTTCTCTATTACGGGACTTAAAGAAGTTTTTGTCAATTGTTTAATTTTTTTATAAGTAAAAATAATATCCTGTTAGAAGGACTTCTTGGGACATTTTTAAAGGTTAAATGAGCAAATTAGATTGATTTTGAATCGCCTTATGTGTGACGAATGTCGCTCATGGACACTTGCAGCACCAGAGGAGCTCGTAGAGCGTTGCCGGCATTTGAAAAAGGTGTTTATTCGTCCTTTAAAATCATTGTCAAATTGGCATAGTATTGTGAAAACATCCAGGAAGGCTCATTCATTTTAATCCTAAATTACATACACACGTGTGTTTAAATATGTAAAATGCATAATTAATAACAAAATATATTGTTTTATTATTGAAATTTGTCATTATTTATGGTACAAATGTTTTTTTTTAGAATGCCAGCATGCAATGAATGTAGAACAATTATTCCACACTAGTATTTGTCCGCGACTCATCGCGGTTTTAATCTCTTAAGTTTATTTATTTAAACGCATGGAAAAACTCTACATCAGATGTCGGTAACCTTTTTTCTTTTATTTATTTTAATAAATTCCACAGCATATAACAAGTTTACATACAATTTAATATTAACACAAGCCACAATAGACTTGAATTATTTAGGCCTAACATATTGAAACTAAGTGAAATACTTATACTGTTACGATAAAACAGACAAAATTGCCAATTGACGTTGCACACTAAATAAATATAAATAAATAAATAAACAGGACTATATGAAACCCGGACGTCTGTTCCTAAGGTAGACAACTTAATGCCTGTGTTATAAAGCTGAGGGGGCTGCCTTCGGGTCCTCCGTCACCACTATTGCCACTGTTAATCGCCACCGACGTCAGAGGAACCTGGGATAAAAGGCCGTTTTAATATACGTAACACTTAATCTTCCTAGGTTTTTTATATTAGTCATATAATATAAAAAGCCTATGCTTCTTTGCACCTTTAATAAGATGCAAACAAGCATATGACATTTTACATTAGTCGACTGTAATGCTAGAGTATTCTCCTTATGTCCTATCTCTACTAAAATTAGGATCCAATTCGGATTTCGAGATTTAACTTCTTCAGTCACTACTCATAAATTAGTATTCTGTTAAATCATGTAATTTGTAACTTGGAAAAGCATATATGAATGACTTTTAAGATTACTAAATTTACACGATTATCACTTTGCGTTAAATGACTGTTCATGATATTGAAACGAAGAAGAAACTGAGCCTTGCATGAATATTCTCGATAGTTTTACTTACTTTCAAGTTCGAAACCGAAAATAATAATACATCACTGCCAAATAACATATTTATGTATATACATACACTAGCTGTTTTCGCGACTTCATCCGAATAAAATTAAACTTGCGAAAGCCCTTAGACTTTCTTAATGGAATCTAACTCTAACTTATTTGTATGTCCCGAGGTTTTCGAAATCTATTTTATTCCTTTTTTAATATCCTGACATATATATAGGAGTAATTTATAAAAACTCGTCTCTCGTATTTTATTTATTGATAAATTTTTGACCTCAATAATTGTATTTATATTGTTACTTTGAATTATTTTGCTACGCCAAATGTTTCAATATCTACATATACATATATAGAGATAACTATATGTTTATAATGATTAATTATTAGTCAAAACTTTATTACACAACCAACGATCTTTGAAATGAAAGCATGAACAAACTTCAATCTTTTGAGCCTTTCGATCTCAATTTTCGGAGCTTTCGAAGCTTTCCGTGCTTTATTACTTAACGCAATAATTTACGCTGGAAGAAAATTTCGCTTGGTTTGGAGTTATCGATCCTGTAGGTGGCGCTGCGTCAAGATTTTACAATGTTTCATAACACAAAGGTGGATAAATAAACGTCATTCAAAATCAATCAAGATTTTAAAAGAAGCGAATGCTTTAAGCCCATAAATATATAATTCACTAAAATAAACACTTCAAGAGAGACAAGAAGGTACTACATCAGGTATAAATTATTTACAATTCCAAGATCACTAAAGGTCGTTCAGAAGATCAAAGGTCAACGGAGATAAAAAAAAAACTGTTCATTAGAATATACAATCCACTTCGCTGGCCATGTAACTATTTTTTCTTATTTGAATTTTTACTAATAACTAGGGGACCGGGCAGACGTTGTCTTGCTCTAATTGTGGCTCATCTGCTATTCATGAGAAACTAAACTTACGTGCGTACGTATTTGTATTATGTACGTACTTCGTAAAGTGATAATCAATCACTTTACGAATAACCTTTGTAGAGTCTATCTCCACCCACTCCTAATACAAGCTTTTAATTTAAGCTTAGTAGGAGGGAAAAGGGAATATTAGACATATCTAAAAAGTATTTCTAATATTCTTAAAAAAAAATATAGAGCTACACGGGAAAAAATGTGTTACCAATATTATAGCTATAGTTAGCTATGCATACAGTCTGGTGGACTTACGTACATTAAATATAGTTAAAGTCAATGGGTTATAAATACCAAAATGTACCCAATGGCACCTCTGGTTCTATTTTAATAGTATCTCACTCTATTTTAGAGTTCCGTACCTCCAAGGAAAAGAGGAACACTTATCATCACTAGGTTATCTATCCGTCTGTCTGGTTGTCTATCAAGGCCTTTTTTCTCATGAACGTGTAGAGCTGAAATGTAGAAATTATTACCAAATACTGGGAGGTCTGCGGTCTCTTTAAGCTGTAATAAAATCAACATTCTAAGTGTCAGCAATCAAAAAATATGACCTTTATGTAGCATTTCGCAAACATTTGCGAAGGTAACCAAAATCTATAAGGTGCTTCCGCTTTGGAGGGGTATATATTTTTAGACCACACGCACTCTAAAGTATTACGTGAGAACACTTGAGTGAGTGAGTTACAGAACCCTCAATGCGTGAATCTGACTGACAATTGCCCTTTCTAAGTCATCCTTATTTTAAATTCTAAAGAAGCGATAGAGTAGTTGAAAATCATTATGGTAATACGCTTAATAGAGTTGTAAGTGAAAACGGTCACAATACACCAATATGGGATCGGGGCCAGCGGAACAGAGCAACCGTTCTTATTCAGTTAGGCGGTACAAGGCATTCGTGACTTACATTCGGTATAAAACAATTCTCGGACCACGGACGACTAACAAAGGAACAATGCCGGGTGACTTTACATCACTACTATTGTGGACTGGCTCACATATTTCTCTCTGTACTTGTACGTTCAATTTTTAGAACTAACATGCTCCAAATGTAAATATGCACTAGCCAATTGTATAAAACTATTCAGTTAGGTACATGGCATTCATGACTTACATTTGGTATAAAACAATTCCCGGACCATGGACGACCAACAAAGGAACAATGCCGGATGGCTTTACATCACTACTATTGTGGATTGGCTTCGATACGTTTCTCTGTATTTGTACGTTCAATTTTTAGAACTAACATGCTCTATATGCATTATTCAATTTTATAAAACTACTAGCTGTGTCCACGATTACCTCCACGAAAAATTAGGTAAGACAATTAGATTCAATTTTAACGTAATAATATATAGCCTATGGCTTTCCTCGATAAATGCTATCTAACAATGAAAGAATTTTTCACATCGGACCAGTAGTTCCTAAGATTATCGCGTTTAAGTAAACACACTTCTCAGTTTTATTAGTATAGAGTCAGTTACGTGGGAATGTAATTCACGAATATCAGTTACATTCGGTATAAAACAATTCCTCCAAAGGAACAATGCGGGATGACTTCATATCTCTACTAATGTGAACTGGCTCTATGTGTACGCTGTTTTTTTTTTTAATTTAGTTAATTGTTTACAACATTTGCAGGTTTTGTGTAGGGGCACTTGGATTTATCAAAAATCATCTATACGCTATTCCAAATCGAATGAGAACCCTTTCATATTTTTCGGTGGCACAGATCCAAGACGCATTTATTGATTAGAAAATGCTACTTCAAGAATATTCCTATTGACAGCCTTGTCTATCTACCTTGCTACCACGACAAATTCAATTTCGTTACCAAATTAGAAAACATTAACTTTGACACGGCTGCCAATCTAAGCCGGAACCTTCTAAATGCGAAACACCCATAAACATCGTTATATAAGATAAAGGGAGGTCGTCAATCTCTTATAGATTATGTCGATATCGATACTTTGCGCTGTAAGTGATGGCGCAAAATTAATGGGTTCTGTCAACAATTAAAACGCTATCAATCTTCAGTAACCCAGTTTCTGAAGCTATAAATTAACTTAGCATCATCAATGGAGCAACGTGCATATTATCTCTCATACTTACGTCTTACATACTTATATCTAACACATTTCTTGGGAATAAATTGCTTTAACCATTGTAAATTGACATGAAGCGAAAACTTTCGGTAACATTTTAGGAAAATTGCGTGAACGAAGACGTAAGAAATTTGGTACAATTGTAGTTCATATAGAAGAAGGTGTCTGAATGCTAATAAATTTTTATAATATGCAATATAAATTTATTAAATTACAAAAATAAGACCACACGCACACCAATGCCAAGCGATGTACACCATTTACACACATATGTATTGGATGGTGTCAAAGCGAAATTGTGACAACCGTTTTCAAATTTTATTTTCTGTGAATAGAACAATATATGTATATCGTAAGCAAACATGTTTGTGGGCGCCCAGCTGATGATCTCTAGTTCTATTTATTCTTTCGTATTTGAAAAAAAAATTATAAGTATAGTAATGAAATGACAGAATTACAACGAAGAATTTTACAGCAGAATATTCTTCTTCTTCTTCCTTGCTTAAAATCCCTTATCAATTGGGGTCAGCATTCCTTATCACTTTGCGCCATTCATTTCTATCGTATGTCATTTCAGGGCAAACCCCCCTCGTCTTCCTATCATGCTTCTTCAAGAATTTTACAGAAGAATGATAGGTTTTAAAATTTCCCACTCCAGTATTGAAATTTTAACTTATCTTTCAAGTTATCTTGCTGTTTCCCGTGACTTTATCCGCCTAAAATTACCAGTGTCCTTTGACCTCTTTTATCTGGCCCCATCGACAAATCCTGGATCAGGACGCTCTTAAACTCTCAGTCTGCTATCTTTATGTTGATACCGATATAGGTTGAAAACGACTAATCCGATTTTGATAAGATTTTACTGAAATATATTCTAGAGAGATATCCAGGGATACATATATTCAAGGTGATTCCCATAATTGTTTGAAATTCATATTGAAATAAACTGAATTTGTATTTTAAATTTGTATTTGTAAATAAATTAACTTTTTGAATTTGAATTTGAAAAATATCAAGCCACGCGAAGCCATATAGTCATCATATATATAGTTCTCGCAGACTCAACTCAATAATAAAGACATTTAAAATATTTTCAACAACATGTAACATGATGTTTTAGCTACACAAATAGGGCCGACTAAGAACCAAAAGGTATCCTGTTCGGTTCTCGACTTTGCAATCCTATTATCCTGTCCCGAGACAGGATTTATATCTAATTGATACGGAAATGGAGGTATTCTAGTATTAATTCTTGTACTTCTAATGTAGTAGTCTAGTATTACTATCTAGTATTACTTGTTTAAGAAAATAACATATCTAAATAAGAGGTATATTAAATTGTTTAGACGTTGGTTGGCATTAGCTGAAAATACATTAAAAACAATTGCGACTGAAAGATTACGGTAAAAAAAGCCTTTTACGTAAACATAAAGACAGACGGATTGATTGACAGACTTTACGGAAACAAGAAATAGGCTTCAAACATAAGTTCAACCCGATATTATACATAAAGTATTTATTGTATTTTACAGGAAAGATATCTTTATCTCCTTCTCCTTCTCAATCTCTATTTCTATCTCTACCTCTACCTTCACCTCTACCTCTACCTCTACCTCTACCTCTACCTCTACCTCTACCTCTACCTCTACCTATATATCTATCTCCATCTCTATCTCTGTCTCTATCTCTATCTCTGTCTCTATCTCTATCTCTACCTCTAGCTATCTAACTACCTACCTATCTACTACCTCTATCTGTACCACTATCTTTATCTTTATCCTTATCTTCAGAAGGTTATCAAGGGTATGTATCATCAGTAGCCATATAGCTTATTGGGATGTTTATCTTATGCTAGCCAAGGACTTGCCAAATGTCAAACGTCACTTGCCGGAAATAAATTGTCTTGGGTTTTTGATATAAGTATTGTATGTAAAATAAGCGATAAGAAATAAAATTCAATGTTACAAACACACAATTTTTTGAACTTTTAAATCCTTATAGATATAAGACTAGTTGCTATTTGTGACTTTGTCTGCTAAAGACCGTGATGATTTATAGCCTCTAGCCTTCCTTGATAAATGGTATATGAAACTCTGAAAGAATTTTTCATATCATACAAGTATCCTGAAATTAGCGCATTCAAGCAAACAACCAAATTTTACAGCTTTAAATATTAGTTTAGAAACTGTGTGTTTTAGGAATAAAGTAATTGTACATTATTTATAAACTTATGGGACCAACAATTCTTACGTAGACGACTTTGTGATAAAACTGGCTGTTTAATTAAAATAACGAAGAACTAATTTTTGTGACCTTTGACCATAAATATCTAAGCCTGCAATACTGGTGAGTATAGTGACTTTTGATACAATTTGTATCCGTAAGCTAAAGCGAAGGTATGGTCTTCACATAAGCATCTTCATTCTAAATACCATCGACTCGAACGGTTCAAAAAGTTCGTACTGGGGCCGCAGAATAGACACGTATCGAATCCTCGCCGTTACGGCTATGTATGTCGTTTAGTAATTAGTAGTAGTAAGTAAAACTATCGAGCATGTTCCTGCTGGGCCCTCAGGTATAATTCTGTGGAAGGCGAATGAAGTAAAGATTTAAATTGTTTTAAATAGTAATAAAAAAATAAAAAAAAAGTATGTCCAAATTTCATCAATACTAAGTCAATTTTTTTATATATAAAGTTGAAGAGTTTGTTTGTTAGTTTGCTCGAATGCGCTAATTTCAGGAACTAGTGCTCGGATTTGAAAAATTCTTTTTTCAATTTCAGTTGGCCCGTTTACCGAGGAAGGTTATCTAAAATTGAATTTATTTTTTCGCCTAGTTTTACGCAGACGAAGTCGCGAGAACAGCTAGACGTTCTATAAAGTTGTTATTTTTTTCATCAAGCGTCTAACAAACCGTGATGAGTCAAAGGAGGGGAGGAATTGAGGTGAGGGTGAAAAATAATAAAGAAACGTCTTAAATTTTGGCCAAAGTATTTTTGTAAAATGGATTTCTTATAAAAATATCGCTTTATTTATGTAATGTTATTATATTGCGTAAAGAGGCCGTATTTTTGGCGTGTCTTGAAAACAAAATGTTATTAAAAAAGTTTCGTTTTAGTTGTTTTTTTTCGTTTAAATGTAACATACCAAAAGCCTGAATTTAATATGATCACATCTACAATGCAAGCTAATCACATTTTAATTTTTTTATTCAAATCTTGTATCAAATCACACACATTTTTCTTAACATAGTCGATCAAAGAGCCTATGAAACTACAAATTATTTTTAAGTTAATTGTTATTCATTAAACTAAACTATCTAACGATATACAAGTCCTATTTTAGTAATTATTAATTTGCAAATAATGATTTCCAAACTAAACGCCACCATTTTAGGAAGCCGTGAAATAAAGAGTTGTGATCAAATTGTTTTTGCTTGTTGAGAGATATTAACCTCAACCCTCATCGTATAGTTAATATGATGTTATATATGATAACCCATTTATTGAGGAATAGCTATGCGCTAAGATTATTCCCCTCTTTGTACGCGACTAAATCGCGGGTAACAACTTGTGTCTACTAATTATCCGGATTAAATTGATGATTTTTTCTGTGTGTTTCTCTGGGTTGTTCAGATTAACAATTGTGTTCTGGTAAAAGAAGATGGGATCGCATTTTAAGCTATTTTATCATTTAATCTTAAAATTAAATATACAAAAAAGCGTTCTTCCTTAACCATATATTTAAGAATACTTCTTTTATAAAAATAATATCAAAGTCCGTTATATCTATTTAACCTCTTCTACTACTTGTTATTAGGTCTGATATCATCCATTGTCAGTTCTTAATAACCCACAGCTGGGTGTTGGCCTCCCTTTGGTTGCGTTCTTTTTTTTTCAATGTAACCGATCAGAAAGGATGACTTTTCTGATTAGAAGAAAAACAGTGCAGTAATGTAGTATGAAATTTCATTACTGCACCGTTTTTTATTTTCATATAAATTTACCACATTGGTTTAATGTCTGCCATTAAGTTAATAAAATGTATGCATTGAATCAAGAAGATACTGGCTGTTATTAAAAATCGCCCGAATAAATTCGCAAAAAAAAACTTGTGACGCGCATTCTATAACGTTGTAGAAATTTGATACTTCTTATTTATCAAGAAATTACTTTGACTAGCCAGTTGGCACAAGTAGAAATTACTCTGCCATCCGGACCGGGAGTTGTGGGTTCGATTCCCGCTTCGAGTCTCGATGTACATGTATATAAGTGTGTATTTATATATGAAACAAAATACATTTGTGTATCAGTAGACTGTTGTCTATGACACAGGTAATAAGTTATCTATCTGAGGAACAGACGAACGCGTGTCTATAGCCCTATGTGTGTTAAAATTTGTACTAAACGCCCGTTCGCAAGTATTCATTTAAAATATCAGAGAGTTAAAATTATATAAAGGAAATCGTTACCGCAAAATAAGGTCAGTGCAAATAATAATTGTTCTAGATACCGCTTGTCTTATGTAAAGCTTTGAAGACGTAAATATATAATTACTAGCAATTACCAGCAGCTCTGATTGCGTTCTAGTATAAAGAAAATATAGATTGCAATTTTTTTGGCTTGATTTTTTGAAATTAAAAAAAAATAGAACATAGACATATTATTATCAGTTCGGATTTTTTATATATATTCGTATGATATTGTATCATAATCTATCGTTATACGTATCAGTTGTATGGAGCTGGAGCGCGTACAGTCTAAAAATGCATGCTCCTCCAAAGTATTCACCTCTACATGCAAAAAAGCTTCTAGACGTAAACACGCAAGAGGAGGTCGTGGCCTAATCAGTGGTCGGCATTTGAGTTGATTGCTAAGTTAAGTTGCTCTGGCTGCGACCGGGTGAAGCTGCTATTATGTTAAAATTAGGGGGGGTATAAGAAATAATGTAAGCTACAACAGCGGTTTCAATAAATATAGCAGTGTTTCGTAACGTTAAAATGCTGAAAATTGTAAAAAATGCGAAAGAAGACGAATGGTGGAACAATAAAGGTAGCACCATTTATTAGCAACTGTGAAAGATATGAATTAAGTAGATTTAGTAAACTTAAAACTAAACATTCTTATTAATTATAAAAAATACCTATTACTTAAATTACTGCTGGTGTTATAATACAATAAGACTAACCTTTAAAAAGCCTTAACTTAATTAACAATTAATATAATAATAACATTTAAATTTAAAACACATACTCAATTACACATTATCACTAATTTGCATACACACATTATACGCACTCTCAGTCTCACACACACACATACATAATTTACACATACTTTTCAAAGATGACACGTATATTCCCACTATCACACACAATCTCACAATTAGTTTTTAAGAATTAAATTGCGGGAAAATAACGCGATATCCATTTGCTAAATATTCATAACGATGGGTCGTTAAATACTGAATCATATCCAACGAAGTAATGATTTAATCTACAATGGTCGTTTGGTTTTGAAATTGGCAACAATTTAAATTTAATTGTACTACGTTGAGCTAATAAATCTGTAATCTAATGTACAATAAATAATCAATAAAAACATATAAAGCAGTAGAGTTTGTTTGTTTGCTTAAAAGCGCTAATCTCACGAAGTACGGGTCCGATTTGGTAAAGTCTTTCAATGTTAAATAGCCCATTTATCAAGGAAGGCTATAGGCTATATATCATCACGCTAAAATTGAACCTATATTTTATACCCAATTTTATCCGGACGAAGTCGCGGGCACAGCGTATCAGATACGGCACCCTTCTTTATTCATTCGTCTCTTAACACGCTCTTGGCCACCTTAAACTTCTCGCAGACTGTACAAAGCACTTTTATTTACAGCGGATAATCACGAAGCCTTATTGGAGATGATCAAATTTATAATACTATTGTTACAGCTCATGCTTTTATTATAATTTTTTTTATAGTTATGCCTAGGATCGACGACAAGATAGCCGGGAAAGGCATGGACCCGAAGGTCTACACAATCTAATACCCTAGACTTGAAAACTACATTCAAACTAAAAACCTAGACTCGAAATTACCTTCAATCTAACACACTGGACTCAAAATTACATTGAAACTAATAACCTAGTCTCAAAATTACCTTCAATCTAACACACTGGACTCAAAATTACATTGAAACTAAAAGCCTAGTCTGAAAATTACCTTCAATCTAACACACTGGACTCAAAATTACATTGAAACTAAAAACCTAGTCTCAAAATTACCTTCAATCTAACACACTGGACTCAAAATTACATTTAAACTAAAAACCTAGTCTCAAAATTACCTTCAATCTAACTCACTGGACTCAAAATTACATTGAAACTAACAACCTAGAATAAAAATCACCTTCAGTATTCGCTGTTAAAGGCCGGCAACGTATCTGCTAGTTTGCTGGTCGTGCAGATGTCCAAGGGCGTCGGTAGGCACTTAGCTGTCTGCTCGTTTGCCCCTTGTCCCAAAAAAAGGTAGAGACAATGTGACTTAATTTGGCAGTCTGAAAATGCCGCGTTACAAACGCGGCATTTCGGTATCTAAATCTTTATATACATATCATTCAATGATTTTACATTGGATATAATCCAAGAGTGAACAAAATAAGTATAGCAACCTGTTTTATTAGAATATTATGGGAGAAGGGATGCTATACTCTCTAATAACAATTTTAATTCAAAATTGTCACTAGAAAATAACGATATTCCAAGTCAAAAATTATATTACGCTTGTACATAGCTTTTAAAAAATTATTATTTGTGAATTGTGTGAATTTTGTGTAAATATCGCTAGCAGACCAATAAATAAATAAAACAAAGTAGCAAAACCTAAATTCCCCACTTGTAGTGCCAACATAATAAATGAGCATCCAGAGTTAGTCTTTAAATAGAGGACAGTGGTTCGAGACGTACATAAATTCAAACCTGCAGTGCTTTTTACATTATCCGTCTTAAATTAAAAGGAAATAAGATTAAAAACGTTGGTTATTTGTAGATTTAACTGTGTGAATTATTTAAAATTCAATCCCTTTTGTATTATCCGTTTTCCTTTTGGGAATAAAATTTAAACGGGGCTCCGGTTGACCCGTACATCCGGTGAGGTTCCGAGATCGGAAGGATAAAAAAGTAAACTTTTACAGAGAACAAACGGTATTTTCTCATTTCACAGAGTCGTTACTACAAATCTTAAATTATAATTGTTCCGTTATTGTAGCTAGATAGGTAGATTTTATTTCAAATTTTAAAAATAGTTTATAATTTTTTTAAATCTAATGTCGCCCCTACACTCTCTAGCGAGTGTCTCGCGCTCAGATCATAGAAATAGTCTCGCGCGACCACAAGTGACGCGAGGCGTCGCCAGGCAGAGCGAGTGTGTTTTTCTAGATTCTCGCGCTTACCCACCTTCACCGTTCCTACAGGTTTTTTTTTGTCTTTGTCCGTTTACCCCCTGTTAATAATAACAAAAGAAAACACTGCACAGGGGAATTCGAGGTAATATAGCTCGTTATTAACTAAGCAGAATTGCTCCACTTCCAGCGCTATAATAAAATCTTGCTTAAATCGGCTTAAAATTTATTAGTTAGCATAAATGAAATATAATGATAATATTCTTAGTTAAGCGCGCTAACATATAATAAGCGGTGGGTTTTCCAATTAACGGCAGAGTGACACAACGTTTTGTTCTAAAGGTAATTAATGAGATCCTTCTTGAGCCTAATGAACAACTCAACAGATTTGGCTAATTCTGTCCCGGACTTAAGACAAGACAGTCTAAGGGATTCTTTAAACAGTAATTGTCACAAACATTATATATACATAGTTGCTGCTGTTATTGCTTTCACGTAATTTACTAATGTAAATCCTTATTACGGTAGGTGTTTTCAATATTTCAAAATATTCAGAAGAAATCGTTACGGCATATGAAATACTTAAAATTCCCAACTTATATTTTTCTGTGTACCTCTATTGTATCACAATTCTGTTACATGTACTTAGATAAAATAAAAAATAAACATAACGCATCATGCCAAGTCTATATATTGTATTTATGTTACAGGCACGGGTGGCAATGTTACAGAAATTTTAGGAAACTCTAAAGTTTTATCATGTCAGATTCATAATTTTTTTTATATATCTGATATATTTCGCGCAAGTCTGTGAAACGAAACGCACTAAGTTTATAAAATCTAATGCCACAGGTGGCTACGTTACAGCGATTTTCGTAAGTTCTGAAGTTTGTTTAGATATTCTAATTAGTCATACATAAAATTTATTAGTTTTGTGACCTTGTCATCTCTTGTAAATTTTAAAGCCAAACTAATCTTATTATCAACGAAGTGTAAATAATGTATTCCTTTTGATCATATTATCAAAGTATTATTTATTAAACTTTACTTTTTAAACTCGCTACACTGATTATATACTCAGATTATTTACTTTTTAAAGTAAATAATAGATAACCAGAGAAAATTACAGCATTATTACTTGGCAAAGGTCGGCGAACAAAATCGAGAAAAAATGAAATAACTCGAATGTTACACCGTCACCAAAGCACAACATTGCATTGATTTTCTGACGTGTTATTAATAAGTGCTGTTCTCGTATACGCTACCACTTTCTACATTTAATAGCTAGTAATAAAAATTGTTGTTACCAACCAACTCCAGGTACTATGTGATAAGTATATTCCAGGTCACT
The DNA here is from genome assembly GCA_024363005.1 of Charaxes varanes. Lineage (NCBI taxonomy): Eukaryota > Metazoa > Arthropoda > Insecta > Lepidoptera > Nymphalidae > Charaxes > Charaxes varanes. Next base: position 4,772,767 of record JANCMC010021608.1, read on the forward strand.
GGGTTTTCCTCTCTATGTTCTCCAATAATGCTTTATTAATAATCCCGCTCTGTATTCGACACATATTAAGTGACAGGGCTATTTTACATTATCGCTTACCGGACGGAACTAAGCAACTGTAAAGGTATCTTCAGTTACCAGCTAAAAACTGCGCGGCCTCTGCCTCCTCGCTTTAAAAATTTACCTTTATTTCTAAATTAAGATTTTTAAGTGTTATAGGACAGACGGGCTGACACCTGATTAAAGATGATTGGATATTAACTCTCATAGATTAAATACTCTAACAGAACTCTTCCTGGCTAGTTCTTTTGGGCTGCTGATATTACAGGGATGTTATGCGAGATATGGAATTTCAAGCATCTCGCATAGCTAGATATTTGTTGGTCATTAAGGTAGTGTAGGTGAGCTTTCGTTTTCTGATGTGATGTTGAAATTCAGCTGTCACTACCTATCTAAACATACCCTCAGAACTCCTCATGATACAACCGGTAAAATGCGGCATGATTCGATATCTCTTCGCATATCTAAAGAGCCGGCTTGCCGACGATCCGGGCCGCTCTACGTTCAACACGGTTAAATGAAAAGACAGCAGTAGTCAATGTAAGGTCGCTCTTGCGTTTTGTTTTTTTTT
>JANCMC010021608.1:4773497-4893988 GCA_024363005.1 Charaxes varanes
CGCTCTACGTTCAACACGGTTAAATGAAAAGACAGCAGTAGTCAATGTAAGGTCGCTCTTGCGTTTTGTTTTTTTTTGTTTGTTTGTTTGTTGTTTAATTTTATCGTAGTCAGACTCACAATGAAATTGGCCGTCACTTCGTCCATCGGCGATTACCTTAGTTCAAACAATTTCTCGTTTAGTAGAGATTTTCATAGCAGTGCTACTGTGACTTTAAAAACGTGCTATATGTAATACTAATGTGAATGCGCTCTAACTGACCTAGATTTTAAATTAGCGGGAATGCAATCGCGCCGCCTCTATCTATTTGTTTACTCTATGTGTATTGGATCGCATTGAGTGAATGTTTCTCTTCAATTTCATTGTAGTATTACTCACAATGAATAGTTGCTTCTACAAGGTTTCATAGGTGTGCAGTAGAGTTAGTTTTTATTTCCTTGCATTTGTTTGTTTGGTGCATTTTTATTCTGGAACGTGTATCAACTTTGAAACATGGTTCAGTAAAAAACAAACCGGATAAGTGCGAGTCAGACTCATGCTCTAAGGATTCCGTACCATTACAGTCCGTATTATCCAGGTTATTTTATGATATATACTTTTAATAAGATCTAATTTACATGTAATTTAGCAGTCACCATAATATTTTTTATAATTCAACAAAAAATGGACACTATCCAAAATTCTTCCTATTTTTGTTCTTCAAGAAATAGATTCTTGCCTAATTTTATGATTCTAGATCAACGGGATGTACCCTATAGGTACAAATTCCCTTTTGGAATTTACTAGTATGGGAAATGTGACATCTTGTGATTACTTATACTTAAAGGATTGATTTTTTGACAGCTTCAAGGGACCGCAGAACTCAGTTAGGTAGTAATTTCAAATATTAGATAGATTTTCACAATGGAATTACTATTTTCTTATTATTATTTTATATTATACGTTTAACTTTATCATTACAAATTTGCATGGCACCACATTATTTCCGTAGTTTTTTTGTAAGATCTGACAATATAGGAACAAGATATGCCCCTCTATGCATTATTTAACTCTTTGAGTATGACGTTGAGTGGGTGTCTCTGTGTCTATTCAATTTCATTGTAGTTTGTCTTACATTGAATATGATGCGAGCGCGCGTTCACAAGGTTTCATATACTTGTTTCTGTAGTCAAAGTCTATTTTTATTATGCCATACTCTATTGCGGAGAATTGTTTATGGAATCATTTAAGAAAAGACGAAGACATAGATAATGGAGCTATATTTTATTAATAGATATTAACTTTATCTTTATTATTATTATTATTTATTACTAGTGACCCGCCCTGACTGCACACGGGTAGGATTGAACGATCCGACAGTAGTGGAAAGGGGTGAAGAAAAATGATATAAAGGTGGATGGGGAGGAGAGAAAGAATCCGGATACTACTGTCACGGATGATATAGGGGTGTGACAATAGCAGCTAGGGAAATCCGGGGTCGCGTACTCGTAGTGGATCAGACCAGTTACCGGACAGATAAAGGAAGATTCACCCCCTGGGAGTAAAAGTGTGTTGCATGAAGCACAGAAAAGTTGGCCAAAAGTGTTGTGGATTTTCTTTTTAAGAAGACGCTTCGAAGCAAGTTCTTGGAGTCGATGAGATTCAAAGGATTCGACTGAGCTCTTTACAGTCTTAGACCAGATCGCTCTGATCGGTATGATATATAGCCTATAGCCTTCCTCAATAAATGGGCTATCTAACACTGAAAGAATTTTTTAAATCGGACCCGTAGTTCCTGAGATTTCCGCGTTTTTTTTATGTTACAAGCGGGCAGTCGAGCAGGCGACAGGCACCGATGTGCCTACCAGCGCCCATGGACCGTACAAGGAACCCTCATAATTTCGTCCGTCCGTCTGTCTGCCCGTAAGGTGGTCCCCCCCTAAAATTTCCTGCTATTAGACGTAGAGACTTGAAATTTTCCATGTTGCTAGAACGCACTAAAAGCTCATTAGGAAAATTATTCTGAACGAAATCGGACAGCAACTTTAGAAGTTATTTAGCAAATACGTTTATAGCGTATTAGATACGGAGCCCTTCTATATAAGCGTGTCCTGACACGCTCTTGGCCATTTTTTTTAATGACAGCGAACATATTTATTAGTTTTTATTTATAATTATATTTTCGTATTTATACACTTAATTGTTGTCAGCGCCATCCTTACTGACTCTGAAATCTTCTCTTGCCTAGTTTGTAAGACCACTTTAAGCGCACCTTGCTTATTTTTTTTTTGTTATTGTTAATTAATTCAAATTCAAATTTATTTATTGCGAACTTGGGTTACACAAAATCTTAAAGCTAAGAGGTACATCCAAATTCCGCTGACGACAAATTTGGACGACAAATTTTAGCTATCATGGCGGGTTGTTGTATTTTTAGTTTCCTTTTTTTGTTAATCTATATTAATCACAGTAATATAAAAATAAGTATGTTTGTTAAGCTTTATGTATCTATAATATATAATTTAAATTATTTCTGATTACTGTTGTAATCTCTTATAACATTGTTTGTTAGTTCTTTATGTTAGGCTCTTCATCACATAAGAATACCAGCTTTTAATGCTGGAATTTATTTTTATGAGACAAAGAGATAGAAAGATACAGACAGTTTTTTGAAAGTCTAATAGAAAATTGAACTTTTGATATACAGCAATAGGTGGATAGGATTGGGTTATGTAATTTATTGGGTTAGGTGATTAATTTAACTAAATAAATAATTTTATAATTAAATTCTTTTTTCCAGAACTTTTTTGTACTTGATGTTTATAATTACATTAGCAGCAACAGTCAGCCGTGATGCTTTGTTGAAAAACTTTTCGATAACGTCATAGTGCGGGGACCCAGTAATTTCATCATAGAAGAATTAAAGTAAGAATTAGGATAAAATAACTGTATAAAGCAGATAATCAATATAAATAAATACACACGTACATAACAATAAATAATATTTAATGAATCTCAGATAGCACGAAAGTATACTTAAACTTTATTATAGTAAACCTGAAATATGGTCTCCACGATACAGTTATACCTAGTGTGGAGACCATCAGCAAATGATGGACTGTAATTTTATTTCATTGTTAATAAAGATTTTTATTTTATTTTTATTCTGCTTAGGCATAAGCACTTAGGCGATCAGCTGAGGTTTTAAAAGCATACTAGAATTATATAAATTTTATCCCCGTAGAACAAACAGCAACAACCTCTGTTTCTAGTCCGATACGACCTATAAACATGCAAAAGATAGCCATTTATCAAATGCCAGTCACTACGGCCCTTCTAAACATAATCATGTAGGGCCGGCTCTACCATAAGTTGAACGGAATTTTGTAATAAGACTGCTTTGTTACAAATACCGCACACATTTTTTGTCTTTAGAAAATATACGTTTGAAGAAAAAAATACAATTAGATGCTTCTATTTTTTCTTGCGCACAATTTCGAATATTATACAGGCAATTTTCTTTTTTTAGTTTTACTATTAAATGTAAATAAAATTTAAGTAAGTTTAACCGACTAATTTCAAAAGCGAATTAGCAAATTTTAGTTGATTTTTTTAGATGGTTAAATTCGATTTTGAGACTTAACAGCTTAGCGTTGGAAAGTATGTATTGAAGTTAATAAGCAATCGGTTCCATTCCTGATCCCATTTTCCATTCCATTTTGACATCCTTTCATAGCACAAGAATGACACATATTTGAGAAAGAAAGGGTCCTATTAGGCATACCCAGTCTTATTTCTACCTAACGTTATCGAATCTTAGTTCGTGGAAATTAGCGATAGACCAACATATTTAAATACATTTGTAGAAGAACAATAAGGAATTTCTGGTCGTGCAGATGTCCATGGGCGCCGGTAGGCACTTCGGAGCCTGCTGCCTGCTCGTCTGCCCCCTTGTAACATAAAAAAAAAAATATTCAATTACACTCAAAGAAGATTAGGGTGACTTGAGAACTATTTTTAAAAGAGCTCGCGTGACTCTACTTTTGTGAATCAGTTGTGGTTCTTAAAATATTTGACGATCCAAAAGAGCTTGTAAAAGTGTTCGAATAAAAGATATTTTGATTTGATTTGTCAAAAATTTCTCCTCTTGGTATAGCAACTTTGTTAAATGCGCTTACAATTTTATAGTCAACCAAGAAACTAAGGTCGAATGTCGTTTGCACATTAATTAGTTATAAGGTTTATTTTTGCGTGTATTATAACGTTGATTTCTAGTAATAGCACTTAGCTATTTTTTTTAAATGGGCGCTGTCATCCACAATGGTTAAGCACTTTCTTGGTCGTCTATTACAAAACAAAAATAAATTGTTAAAATTTGGTAGCCGGCTTTAATGACGAGTTTTGGCCACCGGGAACTCTCACAAACCGAACAAAACGCGACAACAATGCAATCACTTGACGTGACAGCATTGCCGCCACTTCACGCCGATCGCATGTGAGAAAGAGGTACTGGTATCCGAATGCGCCGGCCCAATTCGGCTAAAAGTATGGCACTACATCTAATTAAACATATATCTATACACTACATATATCTCTACTAACATATAAATCTGAAGAGTTTGTTTGTTTTCTTGAACGCGCTAATCTCAAGAACTACTGATTGGACTTAAAAAATTCTTTCAGTGTTAGACAGTCCATTAATTATGGAAGGCTATAGGCTATATATCATCACGATAAAAAAAATCTAATAATTTTACGCGAACGAAAACGCGAGTAACAACTAGTATATAAATAAAATACATTAAAACAATTGTTTCAATATGATTTGTAACACTTTAAAAATGTTTTAGGCAATGTTTTGAAAATAGAATTGTCCGGATTCTACCGGTTCATTCACCTTCTTTTGTGGGAAAATTTAAAATAATCAGAGCTGACGTAAGGGGTCTAACCGAGTTTTCAAAAAATTGTCATTGACTTTGTTTTTGACTTTGTTTTTGACTTTGTTTTTGACTTTGTTTTTGACTTTGTTTTTGACTTTGTCTTTGACTTTGTCTTTGACTTTGTCTGTGACTTTGTCTTTGGCTTTGTATTTGACTTGGTTTTTGACTTTGTCTTTACGACGTTCACTCGCAACATATCCGGTGGACAGTCATCTTTATGTATCAAGAGTGTGTAGCGTGATGGCATCATTTTGAAATTTCGACTCGCGACTTTGTTATGACTTTGACTCGCAACATACTTTGTTCCACTAATTTTGGCGTCTTTAAAATGTTTTAGGGGTTCTAAGTTTATATGGAGAATCGGATATCTGAATACCAATGCAAGACTGGGTCACCCATCTATCACCCGGCCGCGGTAAGAACTGCTTATTCGATCGACTCAAATGATGGATAATACACCCAGACTCGAGGTGGGAATTGAACCCACGACCCCCGGAGCAGAAGGCAGGGTCACTGCCCACTGGGCCAACGGGCCAGCCAATTATATATTTAACAAATACCTTTATCAGATACGGAACCCTTCTATATAAACGTGTCTTGACACGCACTTGACAAATTTTATTTTGATTTGTGCCAGAAGCTGGCACAAGGATATGTAAGTAAAATCAAGGATTGAACCGACCTCCTTACGGCTTAGGCTAAACTTGGTTGCCATTTTACCGATGAGCTGTCGTGGTTCAATTGAAAGATAAATCAATTAAATCGTTTAGAAAACACTTTACGGTCACCGTAACGATCGGCTATTGCAGTCTGTTCAATGATTTACAATTTCTACGTTAATACGCCGTTAAGAATTCCGATGTTGTAGAACAATACTTATTCTATGATATAGAGTATAATAATAAAAGAAATATATCCTTACTTCGTATGCTGAAAGAGTTTTTATTAACCCGCACATTCCATTTACGTACTATACGCAATGTATATAAACATTGTGAAAAACCACATATATGTATATGCAAATTCATTTTTAGTTTTAATTTTAATGTTTATATTTTAATTTCGTATAATGGTACGAAATTAAGTTTACCTTATTTATTATACATGAGTCGCAAAAAATTACCTGTATTACTTTTTGTTAGGAAGAGCGGATACTCCTAGCACAAATAACGCCCATTACTTAAAAGGAATTTTCCATCTGTAACACTGTTATTTTGTTAGATCTATGTTAAAAAAGTAATTAATTTTAGTAATATATTATATATGTATGTATTATCCATATACTGCACGCGAAACACACACATTCGGAACTATTTAATGAAAATTACGCGAACAGGTTATAGATGTTATGGGGGAAAATGTACGAATACTAAATTATTAATTTTTACACATGTATACATTTTATTATTCGATGATGTCAAAGCGTAGTCATGACAACCACATGTACATATTTAAACACTTTTTGGTAACTCATTCAGTCACTTTAAAATCTGCAGTCTTATTGTTTTAATTGTCACTGAAAAATCCTAGTGTTAGAATGGTTCAACCATCTATCTCCCGGCCGCGATCGACTCAAACGCCGGCCATTGATTAAGGTGTGACTTCCTCCAATTTTCCTTTTAATAACCATTGAAATCCTTTTATGCTCACAGGTCATGGATAGAGTTCAGGCAAAATTGGATATACAGTATACTTTGAGTCCTGAGGAAGTGTATACTCTGTATGAACTCTGCCGTTTCGAGGTATCCTGGTCAGTAAACCTTCGGTCTCCTTGGTGTTCATTATTTACAGATCAGGATCTGATCGTCTTAGAGTACAGGGATGATGTAAGACATTACTATAGGAATGGATATGGGTCTATGGTAAGAGAAGCAAAGTTATTTCCATGAGCAAAACGCAAAAATAAGATACTTCTTAGGAAGTATAATAATTCTCCTTATTCTTCTTCTTCTTCTATACTAATATTATAAAAAAGAAAGATTTGATTGTTTGTTTGCTTTCAATAGGCTCTGAATCTACTGGACCGATTTGAAAAATTATTTCATCATTAGAATCTAACATTATCCCAGACGAACTTAGGCGATAAAATATTTTCAATAAAGTTAGAGGAAAACCGCGCAAAGCTGGGGCGAGCTGCTAGTCTTTTATACTCGTAAAAATAAACGTAATTGAAGTGTTTGTTCGTAACATCTAAATATTTTTTTTTAACTAAAGACATGTAGTTGAATATACAATGCCTGACTGTTTGTTAGAAGTAATATCAGATACAGCTATACCGACTTTGATTGAACTTTTAATGACACTTACCTAGAGATCTTTGAAGTAAAGCATACTAGCGACTCTAACACCCTAAATACATAAGCAAGGCCAAATAAAGGTTAATTCCAAAATATTGGAAATAGTCCCAAATTCAGCAAAGCTTGTATTGATTAGATGATCTTGTTCTAGGAAGTATAATAAGAATACTCTTTAGGAATGTCTAATATTCTCGTTTTAACAACAAGTAAACATAAATTAGGAACTTGCACTAGGAGTCATTCTTACTCCGGACTCTTCATTGAGTCTCTTTCTCACTCTGCTTAAAAGGTTCTTAAGTACACAGACCTAGTCACCTGCATCAGTTGGCCCCTAATCATGTAAATATTTCTTTCTAGGTCAATGTAAAACTTGGTGGTCTACCTCTAAAAGACCTGTATGAGAACTTCGAAAATGCCACCCGAGGTGATGGCAAAGTCCTCGTCTCTTACTTCACACACAACGCGATGATGGAAATGGTATTCTGTGCTCTTGGCTTGTACAAGGATGGAGAACCGATTCGAGGGTCAGTCAGGAGTGTAAACAGGTTGTGGAGATCGAGTGAAATTGGCGCGTTTGCTTCAAACCTGATAGCAGTTTTGTACCGGTAGGTTTTTTATCATTTTATAAAGAATAGAAGTAATGCCAAGACCCGTTCTAGCACTGGTGTACATTTGATATCCGACCTCCTCCGTGCTTCGGAAGGCACTGGGACAAAACAGTGGGACCCAATTAATGTCACTGAGTGATATTTGTAGTGAGGCTGTAGAGATGGAGAAGGTTACGAGGATGATGGCAGTCTGTCATCTTAACTCGCCCCACAGCCCTCCAGCCCTCTGCAATCTAAGCGGACCCTGGTAGTTGTTTACACTGCCCGCCCCAATTCGAGAGGAGTCGAGTGTTGTTTTAATATTCCGTAACAAGTTAACTACGCTTTTAGCCGCTGTTACAAAATTTGATGTGAAGTTTACGCTTTTTTTTATTAATAAAGGACCGAATGAATAAAACATGGAGTTTAAATTTACCTCCAGTTCGCGGTGAGAGCGAGCTAATTGACTGGGTCGAGTGGATTGAATAACTTTTTGACAATCGTGTTCGATGTTTGTACACTGCGTGATAAAAAAGTGTGTGTATTTATTTTTCTCTTTTATTCATTAAAAATTCTTTAAGTTTTTTTCTTAAAGTTAAAGAGATAGGTATATTTACAGTTGCTTCATGTTGAAAAATTACAAAATATTGACAGAGGCACACTCACTAACGCCATCTTTTGGCAACTATGTATTAATGTAATAGTTCTTTGTTCGAAATAAAAAAATAAATATTATATTTGTTTGGGAAAATATTCATCTTTATATAAAAAAAATTGTGATATGCATGATAGGCAAACTAGAAAAAGGAATTAACTTGTGACTCCGTTCCTGCGTTTGGGTAGGGTACAGAAATCGTTTGTGGGCGCGAGTATACGATTCTTTAACAAAATTCCAGATGCAATATTAAATTTGTCTCTAGTTAAATTTAAACTACATGTTAATAACACGCTTATTCGTAAAGGGTATTATACTGTCGAAGATTGCTGTACAAAACTGCTTGGAGTTGTGTCGCTCCAGTTTTGTACTTGATAGTTAATATGCAAATAATGTGAAAAACTCATATCTGTAAAAACTATTTTTAAAAGAGAGGCTAACGAGTTTCTTGCTGATTCTTCTTCCTTTGGTTCGACTCTTCCGAATCAGTGGTGGCTTTTAAAATATTTGACGATTTAAAAGAGCTTGTAGAAGTCCACTTGAATAAAATATCATTTGATTTTGAATTTTAAATCCGGCATTGGACGGCGAGTACCACACTCCCAGTCGAAGCTTGTATACGAGTTGAGAACGGGATGGGAGGCATAACAGCATTATCCAGTTGAAAAAAAAAATCCTATCGTTGAGCCATTGTGGCTCTCGTGTTGTACACGTTTTATTTGTGTAGCTTTTCCACAACTGTCGTGTTAATTCAGCCTTCGGCGCGGTTAACTTTGAACCATTTAAAAGGCACTATTTCAATCCACTCTGTCGTTACAGCACAGCAAGTAGGTCGAGAGGGCCGGTACTTTAAAGTCGCTTCGTGCGACGCGTGTGCCGCGAGCACTCCAATTATTACTAGTTTGTTTTTTTTAGTTAATCCGTTAAATATTTTTGGGTTAATTACTTGATCGAATGCACTGAAGGCCTTTAGTGGGGATGTTACTGAGGCCCTAGCACGGACATTTCGAACCGTGCAAAGACGAGTCGACTGTATTTGGGATGAAACCGTTCATGCTAGGCCCACAGGGGCAAGTCTTTATCGTGTCATGCGTTTAAGCAATGCTAATGCAACCCGCGTTGACACTAAGGAGGGTCCGCTGTGGGCTGGCTGGTGGTCCGCGGTACGAAATGTTCGTGCTCTCGGGCCTTTGATCGATGGTTTTTGAAAGGTCGGTAGTTTAATTCAAAGCAAATCAAATATCTTTATTGCGAATTTGGGTTTTTACATAAGGTCTTATAGCTAAAAGGTACAGCCAAATTCCGCTTGTAGCATGCAACATAATATGCGTTAATAAAGAAGATCTTAATTAAACAGTTATTTATATAAAAATCGGTACAATAAAAAAATTATAAAAAAAGGAAAGTTAACACTAATAGAAATATAGAATAAAATGAAAGTTAGAGCTAAACTAAAACTTAACATTAAAAATAGTATATTACATGCACTTTCAGTAAAATTAACACTTAAACATTTAGAAAATTGTAGTAAAACATATACATTTAACATTACGGTTAAATTTAACATTTAAAACTGTTATTTAAATGATAAGAAACTTTTTTAATTTGATTGCTTCATACCTTCGCTCGTAAACGGCGCAGGGCTGCAAGAAATGGTCTCCGAGGCCAAGATCGCGTTAATTAAGTAGTAAGTATTAAATGGCAGGAAGAACAGGGTGGAAACGCCCTATCCGAGTAGTTGATGTAATTACAGTCGATCGGCTAAAATATATTAAAAAAAAATGATTTAAATTCATTACAGAAATTTAATTTTTCTATTTTAAATTTTATTTATGTTTATCTATACATCAAGGACCAGTATCTTTACGGTTTCTGATAAACTGCCTGATAGGAAATTTTATATTAAAATTTATTTAAAAAAAAAGTTTGGGTTATTAGATTAGTGTCGACTCCACTCTTAGACCTGTTTAATTGTCGATCTAACAATTAAATCTTATACGCTGAGATGATTATATATACAGTGCTTATTTGGATAATCTTTTCAAATCCGTTTGTAGCCGATTTTACACTAGTAAGTCATTACAGCTTATAGGCTGTCACTATCATGTTAATTTTATCACCATCGATCAAATCACCAAATTTTGTAAAGGACGTCTACGAGGTTCGACATCTGTATCGTTAATTACATCAATACTACCTGTTACGTTTAATTTTTCGCAACTTCGTCTTCGTAAAATCATACTAAAGGGAGACCTCCCTAATCCCTATAAACTCTGCGACTCCAGAGCTACACTGGAGCTGCGGTACCCCCTTCCCTGCCCCAGACACTGTAGTAATATATATATATAATATTATTATGGGATCACTTTTGAGAACAGATTCGTATCAAAATTTTTTATTTCAATCAATTACAATTTAATAAAGAAAACTTATCAATTATTTAAAAAACAACCTAAGTTGAGAACTTCTCTTTCTAGCCCCCGACGCAAAAGAGGTGTGTTATAAGTTTGACGTGTCTGTCTGTCTGTCTGATATAAAAGTACCTTCTTTCAAGGTGAAACGTAGGAAGCAGATTCTTTTTGACAAAAATAGTTTAAATTAAAATTTAAGTAATTTTATTGCTCTTAACTTGTTTATCTTATACCTTATAGTGGAAACTTTATTGACTTAAGGACTATTATTATTTGTTTAGCTATATTTTTTAAGTATGTTGTTTGTTTCCCAAACATAATAATAATAAAAAAGTGGACTAAAAATAAAGCGCTTAAAGCCATGATTGGATCGGATGACGATATTTTTATCTCATGAAGGATAATGAATAATCCTTGTTACGGTTGTCATGGCTACGCTTTGAATATGATGGATATGATTAAAAATGGTGTTCTTATAGTGAAATGTATACATGTGTGTATAAATCTTTTTCTTATAAATATAAAACTGAAGAGTTTGTTTGTTTGCTTAAACGCGTAATTTCAGGAACTGATCTGATTCGAAAAAGTATTTCAGTTTTAGATAGCCCATTTATCGAGGAAGGCTATAGGCTATATGTACGAATGTAATTTATTTACCTAATTTTACGCGGTCGCGGGCACAGATACTATTTTAATAATTTAATATGTTTGTTTTTTTTTTTTATTATTTTTTTTTTTATTGGAGATAGGCAAGCGCTTGACCGCAGTCACACTTGATAAAGTGTAGAGGCGGTCTATGGTGGAGCGCGCTTGCCTAGAATGAACCTATTCACTCTTGCCTTAAACATACCCATGTTGTAGTGGTCTGGGAACACAGACGCCGGGAGAGCATTCCACGCCTTAGCCGTTCGGATGAGGAAAGAACAATTTAGAATAAAGGCAACATTTGTATCAGTAATTCAGAAATCTAGATTGAATTCGATTCGAAAGGGGCACAGAAGACGTCTTTTAACTGTATATAAAAAAGGTACTAATACATTGTTACTTATAAGCAAGTGTATAATTCAGAATAAAGGCATCATTTGTCTCGGTAATTCACAAATCTATATTGAATTCGATTCGAAAGGGGGGGACTAAGAGCGTATTTTAGATGTATATAAAAAAGGTACTACTATTGCTTATGAGTATACAATTTAGAATAAAGGCAACATTTGTATCAGTAATTCAGAAATCTAGATTGAATTCGATTCCAGAGGGGCACAGAAGACGTCTTTTAACTGTATATAAAAAAGGTACTAATACATTGTTACTTACAAGCGAGTGTATAATTCAGAATAAAGACATCATTTGTCTCGGTAATTCACAAATCTATATTGAATTCGATTCGAAAGGGTACAGAAGGCTCCTTTTTGCCTTATAAAAAAGTTTATTGTTGAATTATGCGCTATTCCACTAATGCTGTTTGGAATATATATCTGCCAAGGTGAAGAAATAAAATGGGGGAAAATGGAAAACTCTTCGACCCATTTGCGAGGTAATGGCTCGATTGAAAGCATTGGCGGGCTAATGGGGAGACGTCTGCCTTTGATTTTAGCTTTTTCAGCAACTTTGCGAAATTCTGGCTTCGCGCCTCTACTAGATTTGTTTGAAATGTAGATTTAATTTGCTGCACCTGTGATGTCCAGATCAGTTTTGTTTTCATAACGAAAGATTCTTTGAATAATTGTTTGTATTGAAAAGGAACGGTGTGTTGCTAACAATATGTTTTGTCTAACAGTTTATTGCACAACTTATTGTTAATGCCGTAATACGGTTGCATGAGTTTATTTATTTACAAATACAAATTTGAATACAAATTCAGTTTAGTTCAATATGACTTACGAACAATTATGTGAAACACCTTGAATTCATGTATCCCTGGATATCTTGAAAAGGACTTTGATGTAATGCGACAAATTATTTACTGTAGCGACAGGAGAGAAATTTAACCATTACGACAGGTAATGTATAGAATGGTCAATTCTTTTAAATTAGCAAAAAAACTAAATTCTTTCAAAAGTGTCTTTTTCGTATAGCCCGAATAGATTCATAATGTCTGTATATTAATGAATGCTCCAAAGAAATTACTAAAAATATTTATGGAACATGTTTTTTTTATCTTCTAGTTAGTCTATTCTAGATAATTTATATATTTTACTTAAAATACTCTTGTTAGTGCTTGTACAGATTTGAATGAGTTTATGTACCTCCTTGCAGTAAACTTATCAATAGTATCGTAAATTATCAATCCAATTTCCATAATAATCAATTTTCATATTTAAACTCCTAGGAGGTAAATATTTATGGATCCAGTCGTGCTTTGGGATACACTCACTTTTTACTATAAAAATAATTTAAAAAATATTCTTGTCACTTCTATGATATTCCGGCGTGAAGTGGCGGCAATGCTGTCACGTCAAGTGATGGTATTGTTGTCGCGTTTCGTTCGGTTTATGAGACTTCCTAATCCTGCATATATCAATGGGCGTCAGTAGGAACTAAGCTGCCTGCTCATAAAAAAATGTCTACTTCAAGCTACTTCGGTGACAAATTTAATCTTTGTATGTCCCGCGGTCTACGAGATTTCGTGATAAGTAACCTTTAGCTGTTACAAATATAGTAAGACCACAAAAAGAAGTTCCAAAACATTTAAAGTAATGATTTTTGATGTGAAAAATACTTGTCGATTTTATCGCCCAAAAAATAAGGTGTTTATTCATTGTTGCTATTTATTTTTTTCTATAAAAGACTGTTGAATTTAACAAAAGTTATATTGAAAACTGAAATCATCTATTTTTATTTGATTCGAACAAATAATAATCGGTAAATTGCGTGTTGGCCGAATGAAGTGATGTAGAATTCAATAAAGTAGCTGGTTCAGGAAGTAAGTATGGCTATTGGTAACCGAGGTAAGGTTAGGTTCTGAGTAATGCAATATTCAGGTCGCAGCTTGAAATATCTAATGAAACCGTTCTGATAGATTGGTTTAACTTACCCGAGGCGATTTTAAACCTTTATAAATCAACGGTACAAGGAAGTACTTTAAACCGTGCGAATCTTAGACCCGAAGAAGCGACGTCACGCCATTTTTTGGCACAAGCTTATTTAACCAGAGGCACGAACATTTCGAGGCGAAGATTCGACTGTATTTATGGACGATAAATGTTCGTGCTAAAGTGTCAAAATACTAGGCATGCCTAACTTATTCTATTATTCCTTTTAGGGATAACGAGGACATACTATTAGCCGTTTATTATAATAATTATAAATAAATGTCGTCAATTTTTAATTTTTTAATAAGTGTTATACATATTTTTTTTATATTGTCATGTGTTTGAAGATCCTGTACAGTATAAGGCCTTTGTACATTCTAGACGAAAAATAAAATGTGGTGATACGTCCCAAGATTTTTGGGGACCCTAATCAAATCAGTGAACACCGTTTCCTGATTGGATTAAATTAATATAACAGTGTTTTCTATGCTAATGATATTCTATTACAGTATGTTAATTTTCATTTTTTCTTACTTTCTAAAGCTTTATTGGCTATAAATATTAAATAAATATATACAGAACTATAACACAGATATGTTATTTTTTTCACAAATGGCGAAAAAATTACATGGGATATTTTTAGTGAAAACTCGGGCTATTCTAGATTATCTAACAAAACTATTTGTTGTCTTACTTTTTTTGCTTTGAATATCCTTTTATGTTTTTAATAAGTATTCATTTTATTTATATCCATTATATTATCTGTATTAGCCGGCTGATCGAAATTGTCCCAAAAATCTTTAAATTTCCTTATTATATCATTATAAAAAAGGTTTTCAATTCTTTGTATTATATTTGACAATTAATATCCGGTCATCATGACTATAGGCTTTGACACACCCGGTCGCAGTCAGAGCAACTTAACTTAGCGATCGACTCAAATGCCGACCACTGAATAGGCCACGACCTCCTCATAACTACTTATCTGCAATTTGATAAAACGTGTTAAAACTTTCAAAGACAAAGTGTAGTGCGAACGAATCTACACTTAAAGGGACAATAAAAGGGTACTATATCTAATGCGGAAGATATAATCTATTTGGGCTTTCATTCGGCTCGAGAAATGATTTATGAAAATAGTGATAACATTATCGACAGGGTAAGGTTGGAAGGTCAAACTGCCCTTGGCCCATGTACTTGAGATGCCCTACTTTTTTTCGATAAGCGTATACTTTCAAAGACCACTATAAATAGTTCAATCTGGCTCGTAATTGTGTTTTATTTTAGTGCTAACCTTATTAAGGTTCTATATAGTACTAGTTTTAATTAGAGGTAGCGCTATGCTTGTAGCCGAATTGGGCCGGCGCGTCCGGGTACCAGTACCTCTTTCTCACATGAAGTTAAAATATTTTTCTCTATCTGTCTGTCATTTCATTGGGGTGTAAATGCATTTCGCAGCGGTAAAAAAAGGATGCTATGTATACTCGTCTTGCCCACCACAATGTATACGCGCCTGCAGTAGCAAGAAGAGCTTAAATACTATAAAGCCCCATAGTTACTACTATGGGGTTTCATAGTATTTAAGCCCCAAAGTAGTAACAATGGGGCTTTATAGTATTTAAGCCCCTCTACAAAAGCTGAATAGAAATGAATTAACCATTAAGGCAAGATGGCTCCGACAAAAGTTATGAGATTGTTTGGTGAAGTTAAATCCGAAATTCAATTACATTCGGCGGTTTTAATTAATCCCGACCTGGACGTATAGGTGCGATGGCTCAGTGGTTAAAGCAGTTAGCACCTAATATTATATGGGGTAGCTTTCATTGGAGGAGATCATAGCTTAATATAATTGGCCGCATTTGAGTCGATTGCTAGGTAAAAAAGCTCTTACCGCGGCTGGGTATTGGATGGGTGACCCATTCTAATACTAGCTTTTAAATAACCGATCTCCTCCGTGGTTCGGAAGACACGTATAACATTGCCTGTCGACTTATATCACTGTATGATATTTATTGTGAGATTGTGGGGGTTTCGGGGATGACGTCAGTCGATTGTCCTCACCCGCCCCACAGCCACATCCTCTGCAATCTAAGAAAAATGCTAGACTGAGATAACGGTGGGAAAAACTAAGCGTTCATTGATACTAATAATTTAATCTTTCAAGTAAAGAGCTTACATATTTCCCAAAGGCCAGCAACACGTCTGGTAATGCGATTGGCCATTCGCGCTACCGTCTAAATTGATTCTTATAGTAAGCTGGCTGTACCCCGCAACTTCGTCTGCGTGGGTCACACTTATTACTTAGAGGTTTAAAAAATAGTATACGAACGATTTTCAGACCTACCAAATACGCACAAAAATTTTCATAAGAATCGGTTAAGCCGTTTCGGAGGAATTAGGCATCGCACCCCGTGACACGAAAATTTTTTATATTAGACTAGCTGCGCCCCGCGACTCCGTCCGCGTGGGCCGCCCTTATCACTTAAGGGGATGAAAAATAGATGACCGATTCTCAACCCTAGCCAATATGCACGCAAAATTTCATGAAAATCGGTCGAGATGTTTCGGAGGAGTTGGCAACACACACCGTGACGCGAGAATTTTATATATTAGATTATTCAATACTTCGAGGAGACTGAAATAAGCTTGTCACAGAAATTTCTGAAGCAATTGTAAACAATATACATTATGTAAATGTATTACAATGTAAATATTACCAATACGAAAATAATGCTATGATATATTTGATATAAGTATAAATATAAGTTAAACTTATATCAAATATATCATTTGAAAAACGATATGAATATACGATATACGAGTTTATTAGTCTTACACTTACATATATGTAGATTAGGGTTACAAAAAAATCTATAATACCAAGTGTCACTACAGGGTTATATAGAACTAAAAAACATCTAAAATAAAGCTTATCAAATTCGTTAGTAAGGTATTAAATGAAAGTGACGGGACATTAGTTGGAATGTATAATTTTTGAATGTAGGTATGTATATTATTCTTAGTTTCCATATTAGACTTACACTTACAGATAGATTTCGGTTACAAAAACAATTCACAATACCAAGTGTTGACACAACTCTAAGAGCTCAGGTAGACCTAACAAGCATCCAAAATCATCCTCAAATTATCATCAAAATATGTTCGTAACTGAAATGAGATATTTAAAAAAATCCCATATTATTGGAATGTATTTGTCTTACACTTACAGATAGTTCGCGGTTACAAAAATCAACTGTCAACACTACTCTAAGGGGTTGTATAGACCTAACAAACATCTAAAATAAATCTTATCAAAATACGGCAAACACTCTGACTGTGACGCGGGATGACACGCGTGCGGTCCGCGCCCGCCGCTCGTCGACTGGCGCGCGTCAACACAACTGCCACAATGTAGCTCCATTCAATCCAATTGTGTCTCTACTAAGCTTATATTTACTTACAATAATTGAAATTTACTTACATAAATAACAGAAGTAAATAGTCTACACAAATAAAATAAAACTCGGCACCGACTCGACCAATTCAGCTAGTATTTTTTTTTGATATGTTGCTTCAGGTACACGAACACTTTTAATAAGGTGAAAAAATACAATAATTAACTTTTGACAGAACGATATCTGTTCAAGACTCTAGTTACAGTAGGGGAGTCCAAGAGCAGGTTTTTCACAATACTTGAGCGTGTCAGAAAACCTTATAAGAATCCTTGCACCCTGTAATGTACCCCCACCAAATAGGGGCTCTTACTATAGGGGATTCTTTAAGACCCTTGTAGGACTCTTAGAAACACTCGGGCGCGTCAGGTTAATATGTGGTAAGTTAATTACATGAAGATAAGTTTACATTTCAATTAATCTCACAAATTCAGCTTAAAATAAGAAAATGGGAGAGTCAAAAAGTTGTAAGAAAAACATCCACTCGCCCTTAAAGTTTCCTTCAAGAATTATGGAAAAAATATAGTCTGACGATTTCCTTTAAGCAATGTAGCTAAAACCATCAATATAAATAACATAAATAAATAAATAGCACCTGAAGCGTACGCTCCTGGCATTATTTTCAACATCTTACCTTAACCTAACTTTTTTTTAACGGTTTTACGCCTAATTTACGTAACCCAATAGATCCCCATAACGCTTTAGTGACTACAATTTAAGAAACCCTGGCTCCCCTACTACTATTATTTATATTGCATGTTGTTAACTCTCTCTTATCAGTAATGTTGAACTAGCCCATTCCCGCGACTTCGTCCGCATAAGATTGCAAGAGCCCTTTGACCTCTTTAATTGGGCCCCATCGTAAAATCTTAGCGGATGTCTACTAATTATAAGCTATCTCCCTGCCAAATTTCATCTTTGTACGTCCCTCGGTTTATAATTGACAGAGTCAATCGTTACTTTGAGAAAAGCCATGACAAGCAGGAAAACCTAATTACTTTAAGTTCACGAAAGCAACAGAAAATCGGTTCAGTGCTGTACTGACCCAATACTATACCTATACCGCCACTAAAGCCTAGTACTGCACTGACTATTATGCTTCAACGCACGTTTCGCTTCGAAACCGAAGCATCATCAGCAAATAGACTCTACACAGGATAACGAAGCTAGAATTCAGGAATAACTAGTGAACCGGCTGCTCCTGTCTATACAGGTTTATTGGTAATTCAACGTATTCCCGTTAGTGGGCGATAGGGGTGTCTATTTGGAATTATTTTAATTATTTACTTACACTTAAAGGTAGCTGGCAAATATCTCTTAAAGATATAAACTTTCAGTGGTGCACATGTTGTAATTACATTATAAAAACGAAAAAAAAGTAATCAAATATATCTTGCATAATTTTTAGGGTTCCGTAGTACTAAAAGGAACCCTTATATATAAGGTTCTGTCCGTCCGTCCGTCCGTCTGTCTGCCCGTAGCCCCCCCCCCTCTCCTAGCATTTCCAAACAATTAGACGTAGAGACTTGAAGTTTTCCATGTTGATAGAACATGCTAAAAACTCATTAGGAAAATTATTTTGAACGAAATCGGACAACAACTGTTAAGGTTATTTAACAAATACTTTTATAGCGTATCAGATACGGAACCCTTCTATATAAGCGTTTCTTGACACGCTCTTGGGCATTTTTATTAAAATGTGGTACATAAATAAAAATAATAATAATTTTAATCCATATGTGCATTATGCAAAAGTGAGCCATTTTTGAGTTATCACGTTTTTCAGCTGTAGCTGCTACATAACAAGATGGCAATGATGTCAAGTGGAAAAGGTTACACCAAAGCAAACTAGATGGCGCTGTACGGATATAGTACTAATAAAAGCACATGTAATAGGCATAAATCGTGTTGGCCCCTAGCCAGGTTGTCCTTTGGATCCTAAGAACAGAACGCAGTTCGATACTGAGACGAACCAAACGAAACGTGAATATAAAAACTAAGTGCACATAATATTGTTCTAATAGAAGTTTTAATCGTTACTTTTAGCGGATAAACTGATTTACAGCCAATCTACAAATTTTCTGCTAAAAAATTAAAATAACTATCTATTTAAATAAATTCATACCATATATTTACTGGTGGCATAAGGGACACTTGTTAGAAATGAGAGTTTAATAACTGTGAAAAAATACCTGATTATTCCAGAAAATATTTTTAATTCTGCTTTTACCACTTCCTGGTGATATTCCAGTTTTGGGGCGAACCGTTTAGTAAAAAGTAAGTTGGCAAGTATAAAAAAATGTGATGCCAATAGCCAATTGAAGCGGTGAAATAAGTTCCTATACAGGGATATAATTTATTTATTTTCTTTCAATGCGCACAAAAATTATTACAAATTTTTGATTTGAAGTCTATATAAAGTTTGTATAACTGTAGCACGAAGTATATATAATTCTATACTAATATATAAAGCTGAAGTTTGTTTACTTAAACGTGCTAACTGCGGAAACCTCTGGTCCGATTTGAAAAATTCTTTAATTGTTAGATAGCTTATTGATCGGGGAAGGTTATTATAGGCTATATATCATCACGCTAAAATTGAATAATTTTTTTTTTTGCTTAATTTTACGCGGGCGAAGTCGCGGGCATTGCTAGCCTATTAGTATATACAAAAGACTTACAACAGACATAATGTGTAATTAACTATAGTAGACAAACTAAATTACTTGATGAATGATCAATTCATTAGAGGTAGCGCCATTCTTGTAGCCGAATTGGGCCGTCGCGTCTAGGTAGAAGACAAATGAAATTTAATGCCACTGAACTAGACCTCCAATCTTGTTGGCCACGCTGCTTTACATTTACGTAATAATACGCCCATGATCTTTGTATAGTCTATTCTAGTAGAAATTTAAGAAAGAAACACAGTCATTTCTGAATGGTTGGCCCTCCCGTATCGAATTATGTCTGAATAAATGTTTCACCTTTCTGTCTTGATTCTTTCCGTCAAGTTTACAAGGGTCCCAAATATCCTCAGCCATTTTATGACGAAGTCTGTAGACCGAGTAAATGACCGAATACCTTACGGATTTTATTCTACCGTTAACTTTAACTAGGAGGAAAGTATTAAATGTCAACAGACATCTATTCCGATATTTATCTAGATTTCCGATCGACGCTGAGCTGCCATGCTTATCGGTTATTCTGTTCCATCGGAACAGCCCAGATTGCTTTTCTAACGATAGCCGTTTCATTCAGTATATCTTACAGGCTATAACTATATTATTATAGTACAGTATTCAAGGATAAGTAAAGAATACAATATAAGAGCAACAGTTCACCTATAATGAAATCTCTAAAACCGCTTGACGACTGTAGCTTCATCAAATAGGCATTTATTTATTAAATAGCTTATATTCGCGTCATTGACCACTTTGTCTGATAAATCGTATTTAAATTTTACTGTACACGAAAAATTTGTTGTAAAGATTTGTAAATGCTTAGTCTAAGCACATAGAGACCCTTATATTTCAGTGATCCCTTCAACACTGAATAAGCCATAATGCAAATTATCCTATACAAAAAGACACTTTTTTCTAAATATATGTAGGACTATATGACACGGACGTCTGTTCCTAAGGTAGACAACTTAATGCCTTTATTATAGGTAACGTTTGTTATACTCAATTTTTTTTGTAGCAATATATAAATACATACATATAGATAATATACCCAGGAGGCAAGCAGTTGCCACGTTGCCAGCCTTAATGACGACTTTAGGTCACTGGCAAGTCACACAAACCGAACGAAACGCGACAACAATACCATTACTTGACGTGACAGTATTGCCTCCACTTGGCGGCGATCTTATGCCTAAACCGCTGAACCGATTTTGATGAATTCCATTACAGAGGTAGATTGGACCTTGGGGATGAACATTTTGACGCGAAAATTACATTTAAAACAGGGGAATAATGGTTGTAAGTTAGTATGAAAGTTGGAAAACGAAACGAAAACGGACCGAGTCGCGGGTTGAAGCTAGTTTCATATATTTCGCGAAGAGTACAGAATCCTTTATGATTTATACTAATTGAATACCGTGTTTCGGAGGATTCTGCGAGTCTGGATTTCGAAAATACTATTTTGGACTTTATTCGCAACTGTTTATATGTTATTTTTATATAATCTATACTATTATATAAAGCTGAAGAGTTTGTTTGTTTGTTTGAACGCGCTAATATCCGGAACTACTGATCCGATTTGAAAAATTCTTTCAGCGTTAGATAGCCCATTTATCGAGGAAGGCTATGGCTATATACCATCACGCGTTTCAAAATCGGCGGCTTTTTCCCCTTTTCAGAGCTTCCGCTGCGGCTTGCGTGAGTTACTGCGGTCGTCATCCGTACAGCGCCATCTAGTTTTGCTTTGGTGTAACCTTTTCCACTTGACACCATTGCCATCTAGTTATGTAGCAACCGCTACAAAATCAAATCGAATCACGTTCTATAGACCGAAACTTACATTTGGGGTGCTATTTAACATAACGCCCCACCTTTTGACTCCGTCAACTAGCTTTGACCTCATGGAGCTCAAATAGGCCGCTACTTGAGCTCCCATGAAGACAAAGCTATTAAGTCCTGTAGTCTTTATTATACCTTTATGTAGAGCTAATCTGTCTACAATAAAAAATATTTCATCTGCTAAAAATCATATGTTTTAGTTCTTTAAGTGAATCTTCTTTAATATGAAATAAATTATACTTCAATCGCGGGTAATCACGCAATCATATTTCTCTCCTTCTTAGACGCTACTAGCGATATCTCGAGTTGGTCGCGGAGGGCGGTCACGACGCAAACGCGTCGGCGTCGGTGTGACTAAGAATTATGTAGATATACTAGTTGTTACCCGCGAGTTTGTTCGCGTAAAATTAGGTGAAAAATTTTAGCATGATTATATATAGCCTATAGCGTTCCTAGATAAGTGGGCTATCTTACACTGAAAGAATTTTTCAAATCAGACCAGTAGTTCCTGAGATTAGGGCGTTCAAGTAATCAGACAAACAAACTCTTCAGCTTTGTATATTAGTATAGATATACATTTACTGATTCCCGCAACTTAGTCTGCGTAAAATTGCGCTTATATGTACCTCGTTGAACTGGTCGTGTTAAAAAATGCTTTCTTAGCGGATGTCTGCTAATTATAAACTATCTTCTTGCCAAATTTAATCTTTGTACGTCCCGCGGTTTCCGAGATTTCGTGTTATGTGACTTTTGACGCTTTTATATATCGCACGCTGAATTTATAAACTGACCTAACTCAAAAACGTCGATTTTTGGGAAATGGCAACAAACGGTTTGTCATTTACGACTTATACCCTGGGAAATATTATTAAAGTTTTTGTCAGACAAGTATTTGATTCTGATGGGGGTAATCTGGCTGTAGACTGTTACCTTTTACATAATAAATTATTTTTCTTAGTTTAAGTATTATGTATGAATTTGTAAAAAGAAAGGTAAAAGCTGTGTGGGTTTGGGGGTGGGCTGAAAATACAAATTAATAATTTAAATCTAATAATAATTTAAAATAATAAATATTTTCTTTCTTTCTTTCTAATCCATACCCATCAAATTTTATCTCAAACTAGTTGTTACTCGCGACTTTGTCTGCGTAAAATTAGGTGAAAAACGCTAGCGTGATGATACGTATCTAGCCGATAGCCTTCCTCGATAAATGGGCTTCGTAACACTGAAAGAATTTTTTAAATCGGACCAGCAGTTCCTGAGATTAGCGCGTTCAAGTAAACAAACAAAGAAACAAACTCTTCAGCTTTATATATTAATATTGAGTATAGATACGTAAAAGATAAAATTAGTTATTTCAATCAACTAGCATCTGTGTGGTAGCTTGTAAAATTAACGCAGAATGAAATTGGTAAAAATTTCTAATTCTATATCTTTTCTTAATCTTTATGTCTTGGTTTATACAAAATAAATATATTACTAACTAACCAAATTAGAGCCTTCAGATCAAACAAGAATTTTATTATATTGAATTTCCATTCATCAAATACGCTTGTCAGCTCCAATTATATAGTTCATTTGCATATATTTAAAATTTTTATTACTTTTGTTTATCTTGTTTTATTATTTGTCCTGTTTTTTTTTTTGTTTCCTCTTTGTCTATTTGAGGACTTTTGTTTACCAAATATGCCAGCCCTATCATAGCCTAAACTTACAAAAAACACATCTATTAAAATTTACTTAAAACTAGCATATAAACCATCTTGGCTTCATCCGATGGCCATTATAATTTATAATATCTCCTATACCGGAGCCAGACATAGCTCAGTGTTTGTACATTTTTGACCTTGAAGTCTAATTATACTTAGCGGAAAGTGATTTATAAATGCACGAGTGTTACGTTGCTTAAATTAAATGCGAAAAATCGACATGTGCATTAATTCAAACTTTAGCAAGGTGCTTAATTCTCTTTCAACTACCGCGCTTTATTTAATTTTTTTTTTAAATTTTTATTGCTAAATATGAAGTATCAAAGTTTCACAATGGTATATATTGCGCGCTATCTGTTTTGTATCACCAAGTCGTTTTATTCAGTCGATTTTTATTTTTAAGCTGCATCTTTTTGATCGAATGCATACTTTTTACAAGAAACTTATTAACAGACATTAAACCTCTCTGGTAAATTGATGTCAAAATAAAAAACAGTGCATTAAAGAAAAACTGAACAACAATGACATTTCCATTCATTACCGCACTATTTTGGATTCTAAGCAGAAAATAGGTCGTCTGTGATCGGTCCTGTATTGATTAATGATAAGATTACTGTGTAGTTGAAAGAAAAGGTATTTGTTAAGTAACTTGTAATGCTGACCTAGTTAAAATAAATGTGACTAGCGACCAGCTGGTCGAAATTTGGACAGAAATCTTTGGATTTGCCTGCCATGTCTATTTAAAGCTATGTACAATTGTATTCTTAGGACAACGACACCTATTTAACTATTTATTCATATTAAATATCAAAGTTAACAAACGACATTGTTATTTTGTCGTGATTTTCATGAATACGCTTTGCCATTAACCTCTAATAAAATGTATACCTGTGTGTATAAACCGTTTGGCAATGGTGTGCGTGAGGTTTTATTTTAATAATTTAGTATATTTATAATGCATATTTTATAAAAATATTACCATTCGCACACCACACCTACCACACACACCACACCACTCTAGATGGATTATTGTCGTATCTAAAGTTGTATTTTTTTTGTTGTGTTTTAAATTTATTTATTTATAAGATATTACAAGTTTGTTTTAAATAAATTGTACAAAAACCAATGCGATTGTACAATATGTCGAGCCATCATCACATGTAAAAAGATCGTATATACCAATTATTTTTTGCTTTTTAGTCTCTTGGTGATTTTGAAAACGTTTTTTTATCATTAAAAATTAGCGCCCCTTCCCCCCCGCGACTTCGCCCGCGTGAATTCAATGAATTTATTAAATTTTGATGATTTTTATTCTTTTCCGTGTTCCGAACCCTAATTATTTAATTAAAAGCAAAGTAGCCTATGTTACGCCTTACAACATGAGCTATCTACTAGTAAAAGCCCAGTTCAAATGGGCCAAGCTATTTTGGAGATTGGTCTGGACAAACAGACTGACAGACAGACAAAAATGTTTCAACTTGCGTTTTTGCTATAGGTATTGTGTATATGTAGTCGTATGCAATTAATTAAAAATATTCATTTCGACGTAACAAACTGGCCCCTCAATTTCATATATGTATAGATGAATGTACAGATAAATTATTCTCAAAACACTAGACTACCTACATGTAGTTACAAATAAGTAAAATCTGTACGTATTCCTTGTAATATATAAAAAAGTACATATTCCACGTAAATGTCGAGAATTCAGTTATCATTCATCAATGTCGGTTTTCGTTGAGTCAGATGGAAACTTCCCCGAAATTTGGCGGACATACCGTGTTAGTTTTTCATACTTATGACTAGTGTCTGTCTACAATCTATTAAGAAGGATTAACGAAAAATTTCAAACAGTGCCAAATTCTTTGTCATCGACATATATATAAATAAAATTTAATTAAAAATTGCCTTTTGAATGTCCGAGTATTTTATATAGGTTACCAATACGAAAACAATACTTTTTAATAATTTTGTAAGTTGTTTATAAAAATAACTTAATCATTTTGGGCTTCGCAAAATTGGTGTGTGCATAAATTATGAAAAAAAAAGGGCTCAATATAGAGCCTTGTTGTGTGCCAATATGCCTAATCGTATGATATTAAAGTCAATATTAAAAATTTTTATTCAAAAAGACTTTTATAGGCACGTGTGATCAAAAAGTGTGGTCCAACCCACATCTGACGGGTCATTTGCAATATGTGACTTAGTTTTTAATCTTAGTTAGTAATTAGCAGTTAATTCGGTGACGCTTGCTGGCATGTCCTCTAAGAGATAACAGTCCCTAAAAAGACATTTTAAAAACTTATATGAATGTGAATATATTTGTTAAAATATTATTATTTTCATGATAAAATTTTTGAGGGTTCCTCGCACCCTGAACTGAAAAGAACCCACAAAAAACTCAGTTGCGTTACAAATGCGAATAATAATTTGATTATAAAACTTTTATGCCTCAACTACTCGCCAAACCAATTGAAATCGTTATCAGGAATGTGAAAAACTAAATGTGCCCGCAACTTCTGCCGCGTAAAGTTAGGTAAAAAAAAAATTTTGATTGATTCAATTTTAGCATGATGATATATAACCTATAGAATTACTCAATAAATGTGCTATGTGACACTGAAAGAATTTTTCAAATCGGAATGGTAATTCCTGACATTAGCGCGTTGAACAAACACACGAACAAACTTTTCAGCTTTATAGATTAGTATAGAAGTATAGATGACATTAAGGTTACACTAATTCGTTAAAAGGATAGATATAAAACATAATTTTATAACAGCCTCAAACACTAATGTGTAAAACATTAGAACACCCCGTTTGGAACAACGCGTACAAAATTGAACCGCTTCTTATATAATTTGGTAACAAAATAAACGATAAAGAGAAAATGTGTTATATCACGAACAGACTTTGATGACCCCCACAAAGAGTCATTACCTTTTCGAAAGGGAAATGTTTATTTGTGGTACAGACTAAAGATAACGCGCCCAGTGTATACGACTGTATGTTTTTGTAAGATGTACGAGAACACGCGTTTGTAGTTCATAAATTCAACTCTTTTATTGAATACCCGCAACTTCGAAAGCGTAAAATTCAGTGGTATTTTTAGTTTTGAGGGTATTAGTTGTTTTCCTCCAAAGGAATTTTTTTGACACTATAAAGTAGCCTGCGTTATTTTTAACGATATCAGCTTCTTCTTCTTAGTCGTGTCAGTCTTGGCAGTTTGGTAGTGGTCATCATTTAGATGCGTTGCGTTCAACTATGCGTCTACACTACTCCTTTTTAATTGCTCTTCTGCCGGAGCCAGACATAGCTCAAAGTGTTTGTACATATTTGTCCTTGAAATCTACAAAGTTTTACAAAACTTTTTGCAGTTACACAAAGTCCCCGAACACACTAAATGATCATTCAAATGAAGCTACATCTGGCTCCAGCATTCTCGCGCACTCATGCAAAGGAACATCCAAAGCTTGCACTGGACCGGTCCATCGCATAGGCGATCTATCCCGAGACCGAGAGCCTTCCACTCTTCCCTGGATTACCAAGCGCTCAATGGACACGTCTTCGTTGCGTCTATTCACGTGACCGAAGTACGTTAATAGGCGAAATTGAACAAGAGAGGACGTACACTGCTTGATGCCGAGTTCATTAATGATTGATGCATTAGTTCGAAATGCGGTCCAGGGTATTCTTATCCAGTAATATCAGTTAGGGTCATTAATAATTGCGTCTTAAGTTAAAGAAAGGTGCATGGTGTAGCACCAAAATGTGACATTCTGTGACATCGGACAAGGGGAATCAAAAGCTTTGTGATATCACATGTCAAAATTAAATACATTAAAAAAATTTAAACTGCTTTTTTCTTTTAATAATTTTTAATACAAGCATAAAATTTAAATATATGGGATGTTACACCAAAAGGGTTTCGCAAAATGTGACAACCTGTGACTAGGACGGAGGGGAGTTAGAAAATTGTAAAATTGATGACCGCCTATCTAACAGTAAAGGCTCCGTTAAAGTTGGTTCAACTAATAGAAAGATAAGTGTAACTAATAGAAAGACAGTAGAGAAGTGGTAGACGCGGTAGAAGTAGTGGTAGACTACTAGGCGGACACTTAAGAGTCGCTGTGTTTGTAGAGGGGAGATGTAACTAGTGTATTTTAGAATATAGTGGATTCTAAAGATAAACATGCACTAGTTCAGTGCAAAGTAGCGGTCACATTCGGACATGTACCGTTTGCGTGCTCGACTCCGTACAGATTCAATTATTCTATTATTATCTAAAAATATAAATACTTAGACACTGAAGTTTAAACTGAGTCTTTGAATGAACAGTCTATGTTACATGTATAGTAGAATCATCACAAAAGTTACAAAATACTTGAATTAGGCTGGTAGTCTTTAGCAACTAATTAACTTATTAACTAGGCAACCTGTGTACCAACTCCTAGATTTTTGTATTATATCTAGAAAAGGAGTGAGGAGTGATAAACAATATATAATAGGTCTGCTTAGTAAGAATAAAAGTATATTGCATATTTTAAAACAACACATCTGCCACACGGCTTACAATACATAAGTAAATAAGTTTACATAAAAACAACTTATTGGTTATTTTAAGACGACTTATTGTTACGAAGAAAACCTTACATAAATATACATCAAAACAAACAAACAAAAACATTTTTTTTTTCGCCAACTTCAATGTTTTTGTGTTATAAAATTGATATCAATATCAATTTTATGTGCGAATCATAATGGTTGATGCCGTAGATAAAAGATTAACAATCTGTTCTCAAGCAGTAAATATCTATTTCAAGACGCTAAAATACTTTTAGGAGCTTAAAAAAAATAAGTTTTTAATTTACTTTTATTTAAAGTTAACCTAAACAGTAAAATGTAATAAAATTGAATAATAATTTCACCCTTTTTCCCAGTGTTAAATTCCTTTCTTCTTTTTTTTTTGAAAATATTTGTTCTCTTGACAAGAAGTTCGTTGAATAGACGTATAAGCGATACAAACGGACGAAGATCCCACCGACCCATGATTGTCGGCCGAATATGGGAAGATTTGAGGCATAGGATGCTTATTTCATATTACTGACTATTTTTTATTGCAAATTTAATGTTTATCACATAAAAATAACCTCGCTCGTCATAAAGGACACGGCGCCATCTTATCTCTGGTCAACTGCGCCCGCCCGGGTGGCTCAGCTACCTACTTAGCGAATCGCCCACTATCGACATTCGAATAGTAAATTCCTGACGAGCATTGGTTAATTATACTCGTAATTATTGATGATGCCGACTCACGAGTAATTGGTCCCGGGTTTTGTTTCTGGCTGGGTCAAATTAAGAAATTGGATTTGGATTGTTGGCCATTTTTTTTTACTCTCCATCTGGTATTGACGATTAGAAGAGAAATGTAAAATAAAATTTTGTATACAAATAAATAACTTTTTTTATATACAAGTATCTTTAAAATCATTATTTAGAAAAGAAGTTCATATTATGTAAAATAATACAATATATAGCTTAAGTTGGTCTTATAGGTAAACCCTGGTCGCCCCGGGCGCGTGCTAGTCTATTATAATACTAGCTGTTACCCGCGCTTTCTTTTTCGTAAAATTTGGTGAATAAATACATTG
This sequence comes from Charaxes varanes, assembly GCA_024363005.1. Taxonomy (NCBI): domain Eukaryota; kingdom Metazoa; phylum Arthropoda; class Insecta; order Lepidoptera; family Nymphalidae; genus Charaxes; species Charaxes varanes. The sequence goes on from JANCMC010021608.1 coordinate 4,802,731, forward strand.
TCATTCGATCCATTTAAGCCATTAAATATTAAACAAACCTCAATACAAATGATATTCACTTTGATTCATTTTTGAATCCTCATGGTCAGCATCTACTTATCGGGTCATACAGCCTATATTGAAAGCACCTTAGTCGTATACAAGGTGCCATGACAATGTGTGCCTTGTCTGAAAACCAGTATAGATTACGAAAGAGGTATTTTTCAAAGATGTAAAATTTATTATACGTCAAACCATTTACCTGTAAGGGACTAAGTAAACTTTAATAAACCTTCTGTTTGGATTTAATTAATTTGCTTTCAAACTTGCCGCCGACTCGACTGGGTGAAAAAATCTTTTTTCCGCTTATGAAATAAGAAGGAGCGGCACAATGCTCGGGGGTAAGATTGAATTAGTGCCGTGCTAATTGGGTGCTGAGGTAAAGTGCACCTTACGGGCAAACAGATGGACGGACGGACTGATATATAGCCAATAACGAGATGATATATAGCCAATAACGAGATGATATATAGCCAATAGCCTTCCTGGATAAATGGACTAAGGAAAACTGACAGAATTTCTAAATCGGATCAGTAAATCCTGAGGTTAGCGCGTTCAAACAAACAAACAAACAAACAGCTTAATATATTAGTATAGATACTAGCTGTATCCGGCGACTTCGTCCGCGTGATTTCAGTGATCTCTTAAATTTTGACACTTTTATTTTTTTGGCGGAAATCTAAGTATATTTCTAAGACCGAAGTAGCCTATGATGCCAGGGAAAGTCCTATCGAAATCGGTCCAGATACCAAAAAAATTGACTTGCGTTTTGTTTACTAGGTATTGTATATATTATAGCCATTTGAATTTAGTATAAAAAATAATTTCGACGTTACGTATGGACTTCACATTCTTGAGGAATTTAATGTACAGGTTGACTGGTGAGCCGACACAAGAAATTATTTCCTCTTCCCATCGCTTAACTAAACTATTTCTTTGACAAATTTGAACCTCATTAACTCCAATTTCCTATTCGTATAAACGCAAATTATTTCTTTAATAAACGACGATAGCTTTGGGATGTATGAGTTTATATGTTAAAGCCTTAACTGGACTGAGTAGACGGGCAAGAAACCTTACGGAGTCAGCTATGGAAGATGCAAGTTTTCTTTTCTTTCTTTTTTCTTGAGACTTTTTCAACATGAGCCTGCTTTTTCCTTTTCTTCACTTCATCTAATATACAAATAAATTTTTTGAAGAATTTCAGTTTCAATCATACGTAAAAAATATTATCTCTACATACACTAGGGGAGGTTGTGGCGTAATCAGTGATCGGCATTTGAATTGATCGCTAGATTAAGTAGCTCTTGCTGCGACCTGGTGATAGGTGGATGATCCATTCTAGCACTGGTTTATATTCTATATCCGACCTCATCCGTGTCTCTGACCCTAAAAAATGCCCTTTTCTTTTTACCATACAAACTTTTTATATCTAAAATGTAGAGTCAATTTGAACTTACGGGGCCTAACCCCGTAAGTTATATATAATATATATAAGTTATATGTAATATATATATAAGTAGCCCAAATTTCGGTCAGAACAGTCTGCCGGGTCTGCTAGTCAATAATAAATAAAATTATAATTGAGTTCATTTTGATTTGTTTTTTTTTTATATAACAAGGGGCAAACGAGCAGGCGGTTCACCTAAATGACTACCGACGCCCATGGACAACTGCAACAATAGAGGGCTCGCAGATGCGTTGCCGGCCTTTGAGAAATGAGTATGCTCTTTTCTTGAAGGTTAGGGGCCTTCAAGAAAAGACTCGTATCCGTTCGGAAACACCGAAGCTGGCAACTAATTCCACAGATAAATTGTGCGAGGCAAAAAGTGTCTAGAAAAGCGCACAGTTGTGGACTTTAGGACATCGAGGTGATGAGGGTGAAATATGTGTAGATTCAAATAATAATTAATTAATCCGCGGGACATTCCATTTACCTCCACGCTTGTGTTAGAGTAGTGCACGTGTTGTTGTGATATGTTTTGATACTTGTATTTTATTATTAACTTTTTGTAATATTTTTTGCCATTTGTATTTTATTATTAACTTGTCACGATATTTTTTGATACATGTATTTTATTGCTAACTTATTACGGTATGTCTTGATACTTGTATTTTATTGCAAGATGACACTATCTTTGAAGTAGTTTAGCTTATATTACACTAAAAATTTACACCATACACCACAGTAATAGTGGTAATAAAATTCCTCAGCCTTTGCCTAGCAGTGGTACATTCAAAGCTATTTTTTTAAGATCAAGTATCAAAATCATTAGTCAATGTCCAGCTCGTCTATTAGTGCGTGGAGCTATATTTGTATCTAGGATAATAGGACCTAGTTTGATTCGATTATTGTGAGAGTGCAAAGCCTATAAACGCTTAGCTGAACGTACAACTCAACGGTCGTCGCTCACTGTTCATATCAGGTGCGGATCTGTTATTTATAAGATATCTACTATATATATATCTACTATATAATCTCCACTGATGATATATATATCTAATATATAAAATTCTCGTGTCACGGGGTGCGTTGCAAAACTCCTACGAAACGGCTCGACCGATTTTCATGAAATTTTGCGTGCATATTGGCTAGGGTTGAGAATCGGTAAACATCTATTTTTCATACTCCTAAGTGATAAGGGTGGCCTGAAGTCGCGGGGAAAGCTAGTATATGTATATATAAAATTAAAGTGTCTGTAATGTACATTTTATTTTTATACTAATTACATTTGATTTATTGTATATAGGATTTTTATATGTAGCAAAAACGCATGTCAAATCGTTGTTGTCTGTTTGTTTGTTTCGGGTGATCTCCGAAGTGTCTAGACCGATTTCGTTGGGACTTTCGCTGGCAGATAGGTGATTCTATTAGGAATAACATAGAGGACCTAATTAGGACTACCACAGAGTACTTATGGATTTGACACAAACTCAGTACTGTGACAGAGTTGGACACAGTACCCAATATCTATGGCTGTAACGTCTTAGCAGAAATGTAGTCAGAAATGGATTAATAGTATGAATATATTAGTAGTTATTGTAAAACTAGTAGTAGTATTGAGTAGTAGAATACTTTACAATTTTTTTTTGTTTTACTAAAAATGTAACCCTCTTCCTGTTTCAATATATAGATATATTATTTGTTTTAGTTACTTTAGTGTAAATGTTTTTGTAGCGAAATTTGTTAAGTTTGAAGTATTTTATTTTTGGGTAAATTGGGCCGTGGGAGTACGTGGCGTCATAAAGGTCCTGTCTGAAAATCAGCGTTACGGTAACACTGTGGCATTATGTTGAGACGGTGAAACACTAGAATACTATTTTAGACTTTAAAATTGTATTGTAAAATTTTAAGTTTGTTTTTTGGTCAAATAAAGTTCTCTATCTATCAGAGTGATAAGAAAGGAAGATTAAAAAAAAGAAAGATTATAATATGATATAACACTTTTAAAATTGCACGAGCATTTCGCCTGTGCTGAAAAATAATTTTTAAAAAAATCATAAAAATAGTCCAGTGTTTGGAGGTTTGAACAAAGCACTTTACCGATTTCTGTTCGTCCTCATAACGGCTTCAATTGAATGCATACTCGTATTATCACGAATTTTAACAACCAAAATCAATTCACCCACGGAATAAATCAGTACTTATACATTAAGGAGAGAACAATATATTAGTAGGAGGTTGTATTTCCACTGGAGCTTTCTCGGTGACGAAGTAGATTGCTTATCAGACGTGGAGCTCCCACGCTTGGCCGATGCCCGTCTTTATACCGACTGATAACGCGCGTTATCTCCTTGTTTATTGTTTGTAAGCTTACTACATAACAGAAAACAGTAGACGATGTGTAATCGAGGGAAAATTCTTATGTAATATGAGGGCGTAGCACGAACTAGTTTAATTACTTAGAATATGGTGACTCCCACTAATTAAACTAGAACTTACGACCAATTCTGGTTCTATCGAACTTAAATAACTCACGAATATAATAAAATGATGAATGTGACGTATTTAAAACCACTTCCTCCATAGTGGATTCACGCTCTGTTTGTAATCTAGGTCGACTTGGTGTTTGTTTGGTTTAATTTATATCACGGACAATGTAAAGTAAAATCTTATCTTTGTAATAAAAAATGTTAAAATTAATCACCTTCGCATACTCACGTGTGATAGCCGCTACAGATGTTTCGATAAATTGTTGCGAAAAAACTGTACAGTTAAATCGTTGCGAAAAACCCTACAGTTAATTCGTTGCGATAAAACTGTACAGTGAAAGCATTGCGAAAGAACTGTGCAATTTAAACTGTTTGCAGAGGTCTACGATATACAGTAGAAACGGAGTGTGAGATAGCACATAGACTTGTGGGACACCAGCATTGACAGTTTAAGGACCCGCCTTATGTAGAAATGGTGATGGACACAGGTATTGTCACAATAATTTCCAATAGTGTAGTTGCCACCAAACTAAATCTTTATAAATTTGTGTTCCGGATAGTTGATAGAGGTATATAGTATAATAAATCAACTAAAATATGTCAAAATGATTATCTATAAAGACATAAATCATGTGACACTGAACAACAATCATAGCACATGACATCACATCATGCCAAAGGATTAGCTGTTGCTAATGTATACTCCAGTGACACTCTAGGACAGCTGTTTGTTTGGCAAGACGTGACGTCATAAAGTGGCCATGACAGTTCACAGCGTTTTGGCGATAAAATTAGATGGAGTTATAGACACGCAAAATTAACCAGATAAAAGTTTGTTTTTCGCAGAAACCTGTATATTTTATGTTTATTTGACTGCAGCACTCTGAATTTACCTCTGTAAATTTCTTAGCATTTCATGGAGGGTCCATAGCGTTACATAAGAAGGAACCATATCAGTGCTGGAACAGCTTGCCGCATACGGGACACGGGTATGACAGGCGTAAGGCCTATATCTATCAAACAACTTGATTTCTGTTGATGAAGCATGTAGTAGTTAGCATTGATTCACGCACTTTTATAACCTTGGCCGGGATTCGGTGCAATTAATCATTTATTCAGCACATATTATGTGGTACCAAATAACGCGTGCAGAGACATATATTATATATTTTTATTTAACACTTATTGCACGCAATAAAGAAACACAATAATAACAAACCATAATTTAAAACTAATTAATCTCTTACAGACAAGACAGGATTTTAGGTAATTTTTAAATATTAATTCGGCAAAAAGTGTAAAGAGAGACGAACTTAAGTTAACTTACTTAACTTAACTTACTAAACTTAACTTAATATATCTAAGTAAGTAGATAAATCTATACTCTATACTTAATATATAAAGTTGAAAAGTGTGTTTATATGTTTGTCTGCTTGTACGCGCTAATCTCAGGAACTACTGTAAAAAGTTAGTATGGATAAGATTTTAAAGCAGATTTTTTTTTAATAGGAATACCTAAAGATATATTTAATACTAGGTGTTCCCTGCTACTTCGTCCACACAAACTTAAACTTACATTTAGACCAGCTTAATCTGGCTGTTTAATGTCTACTAATTATGAACTTCCTCATTGTACGACCCGCGGTTTTCGAGATTTTGTTTAAGGTGATCTGATGGTTTTATCTATACTTAATATATTAACCTGAAGAGTTTTATTTGTTTGCTTGCTTGAACGCGATAATCTCAGGAACTACTGGTCCGATTTGAAAAATTATTTCAGTTTTAAATAGTCCATTTATTGGGGGAACTATAGGCTATATTATCACGCTAAAGTTGATTAATTTTACCTAATTTTATCCGGATAAAGTGGTGGGAACAGCTAGTGTATGTATATAGATTGGCAGATTCGAATGGGGAGTAAATTCATATAAGTCCTGATGAATACGGTCATGTCTCTCTTGTTATATACATATATAATATCCAAATCACTTGATCAATCATTTAACTGCTGACTTAATAAATATAGTTTATATTTTATAGGGAATGTGTTTAATGTTTTTAGGTCTCGTAATGTCACTTTGTGATGTTAGTTGTAAGGTTGCAGAAATCGTGGGGGTTCCGAGGATGACATCAGATGGCAATCGGTTATATTAACTCGTCCCACAGCCACACTCACTACAATCTAAGCGGACCCCAGTATATAACCGGGATATCGCTAGGAAGAAGAAGAAGAGTTAAAGCAAAGCTACAGTAATTTTATTCATTTATTTACTGGTCAATAACAATTTTATTTAATTACAATCACTATGAGAGTTTGATCATGCCATCTGTAATTAGGGGCACCTCCACGCTTTCAGTCCTTTTGGTCTACTGCCGATTTGGGACGGCACGTCCGGGTACCAGTACCTCTTTCTCACATAATATCGGCTTGAAGTGGCGGCAATTCTGTCACGTCAAGTGTTGCCTACCTCCTCCGTGTTTCGGAAGGCACGTAAAACAGTGGATCCCGATTAATGACACTGTGTGATATTAGTCGTGAGAGTGTGGGAGTTCTGGGGATGACGTCAGTCTGTTATCTTAACTCGCCCCACAGCCATATCCTCTGCAATTTAAGCGGATCCTGTTGCTGGACCGGGATAACGCTAGATGGACGAAGCAGAAGGAAAGAAAACACTTAATCTCTTGTTGGGGATCGGTGCCGTAACTGGATTATATTGCCGGGGCATTAAAACACCGACCTTTTCTTATCTTCTCGGACTGTATTTACAAGCACAATTTGACATCTGGATCAGGCAGCGTCGTATAATAACGTGCCGTCCCACAATTAGGCACAACCTTAAGTACTAAATAAAGGCCGACACTAGTGTACGTCGTAAACCAGTAAACGATCCGTGTTTACGTGAGCGAGATAGCACTATCTTCATCTCACTCCAGCAAGAGTTAGCTATCTCGCTCACTATGTACCTATTGAACGAAGAGTCGTTTGAACGCCCTAATCTCGGACGCTTCTTGGAATTGAAAATATATTTTCGTACTAGACACAGCCTATAAGGAAGGCTATAACACTATTATAACGTCATGCTACCAACCTTAAACTCGAGTACGACATTAAAAACATAAAAATATTAACTTTATAAGTAAATAAATAAAAAGGCAAAGCGAAAACGAAATAGGCACGCAGGCGAACTCGCGGGTTACTATTACAGGTTACAGTACCATCGATTTTATCTCAAACTAGCTGTGACCGTGATCTTCTTCTTCCTAGCGTTATCCCGGTTAAATACCAGGGTCCGCTTAGGTTGTAGGGGATGTGGCTGTGGGGCGAGTTAAGAAAACCGATTGCTATCTGACGTCATCCTCGGAACCACCACGCTATATATATAATACACTCTAATAGCCTTCCTCGACAAATGGGCTATCTAGCACTGAGAGAATTTTTCAAATCAAACCAGTAGTTTCTGAGCTCATATATGTGAGAAATGTGACATAAACGGCCATATCTTTTGATTGTGTACACTTGGAGGGTTGATTTTATTCTCAGTCACAACCAACCCCAGACCTCAGTGATTGATATAAATTTCAACTTTGTAGCTCTACGCATTTCTGAGAAAAAGGGCCTTGACAGACAGACGAACAACGAAGTGTACCTTAAAAAGGTTTCTTTGATTCCTTTAGATGTACGGGATTCTAAAAATTCTGTAAAATGAATCCCCCTCTCCGCTCGGCCCTATTTCCGTTGCTTTCATATTTGGTTACAAAGAAATAATAATGAAATCTAGCTATATAAAGTCTATAATCTAGTTTTACCTTCAAATCTTTTTTTATTTTAATCTATACACATATCGAGCTTTTTATGAAAGTCTAACTCAAAACATCATCTTTTGTAAAGGAATTCAGTGTTGTCAAAATCAATAAAACAAAATTTTCTATTAATAACATTTTATTAGAAATTCAGCAAAATGAACAGTTACGACTTAGTTACACAAAATGTTCATCTAGTATGCAATATATATGAATTCATTCAATATACAGGGTGACTGGTGGGACACTTAGAATACTTAAGGAGAGTACTAAGTACTCGATTCTTGTTATAATTATGTAATAAAAGTAGGTACTTAGTTTTAGACCAAATCTAGGTCCTTAAAATGAGGTCTTACATTGTGTGGTTAATTTGCTGTTTGAAAAACCTAGTCTGTGAATTAATTTCCTTGCATAGAAAATCTAGTCAGTAATAAAAAAGATTTAATGACGGCTGTCAGTCAAATTCAAAGCTATAAATAAATAAAATTATAATTCAGTTCATTTTGATGTATGTTCGGTTAGACTTATTAAACAGATAAGTGATTTGAATGAGTGAAATAGGTGCCTTGGTATTTTTGCCTATTTAAGACAAGCTAGGTCTAAAGTATGAAGGGAAAACGGGTCATCATCGTGCGTCTACGCTAATACGTCCATGAGTTCCGTACATGCACTCGTGTACTGTAATTCTTATCTATTCATAAGAAATTAATTGCCATTTACAAAACAGTAGTGGCCCGCAAAAAGGGGTGCGGCCCGCGAGACGCATGTTGCCGACCGCTGCTTTATACCTGTAGAAGACGGTGTGCGAATACTAATATTTTAATAAAACATGCACGATTAATACATTCAAAAATCTCACGCACACCAATGCCAAACGATTTATACACACAAGAAAACATTCTACTATAAGATTGTGTTAAAGCGAAGTTATGACAATGATAACAAAATGACAAAGTATTTTGTTATGACATTTAATGTGATTAAATTGTCAAATGTCGTTGTACTAATTTTTTTAGATAGCTTTAAATAAACATAGTGTACGCAAATTTAAAGCTTTGTGGCCGAATAGCGACCAACCGGCGATTTTTAGTAATGTATAAATACTTCTGAAATTGATAGTATTTTCTTTGGTCTGTTTTTTATAGTCCATATATATATTCAGTCATGATTATTTTTACTCATAAATTATAAAATAATCATGAATGGCCGTCACACAAACAACCACAGATTCCCTGACACGATGAAGGACCTGTCAACTATGATAATGACACGCACTCGTCACACCCAATATCCGCTCATCTATGTAGAAGTATTAACCTTTCACACGGAACCTTTCAAAGTCTTGAGGAAACAAAAATTCTGCTCTAGACTATTCTTAATAAATATAACTAAGTCAACAAGAATAAACGTGTTTTTATATGTGGGTACTCGTAGTGGTTGAGCCTCGTTAAAAAACGAAAGAAAATATTTTAGGACCTATTATTAATGGAGAATTGTTAGTCATGCATACCTCGTGTTGTACAGCGGTCAACAAGAATGAATATCTGTTTTACTTACCATGTGTGCTACGTACTATATAGTTAGTGCTTAATTAGGTATGTAGTCGTCGTCACTAAATGGTACCAAATTAGTAACAATTAGGACTGCATTTTATATTTGTCTATTTGAAAAGAGTAAAGACGAAATTTGATTTAAGTTGAAAGGCTGAAATGAAAAACGTTCGTATCCTTTAACCCAGTTACATATGTACGTATATTAGAATTTGACTACACATTTCCAGCGGAGCAGAATTCACTCCCGACGCGCACGTATAAAACTTGAATAAATAGAAAATATATTTTGAATTCTCTCTCAAGTCGAATTTGCTCCGAGCGCTTTAACAGCCGGGCGGTAGGCGGGACTGCTGCGAGGGAATCTGGCCCCCGGCGCTTTAGACATAAGAGCCGGTGTCGAGTGTGCAGAGTCGGGGGCTGTAGAGCAGTGGGGCGCCGGATCGATACCGGGTTGCCCATATATATAGGGCACAAGTTGGGCCGCACGCCCCCGACGCTCGGTTTCGTTCGGGAATCGATCCCGGGACGGTCCCGGGATGCTGTAAAAACGTCTGCCATGCCAACTTGCAGACTTTTATGGAGTAATTCGGCGTAACGTCCCAATATTCGAGCCTCCGTCGTAAAATCTAGATCGCAGCGCTCCTATGAATTAATCATAACCTCTATTACAATAATGGGAAGGGTTACAATACGAGGCTCGCGTGATCTATGGCCCTGGGCTTTATTTTCATGACTATAACTGCGTAAGAAAATGTTTGTTTACCCCGAGTAAGAAATACAGTTTAAGAATCTTTTATGGCGCGCGTCTTTATTATTTTTCTATAGGCGTGCAATAAAGAGAGCTTGTATTGAACCATTGTCCATCTTATGAGTTGGCAGTGGTTTTATATCGACTGGGGTTACATATACTGTAATTGGCTTTCAAAATAATTAATAGAATCTGATGCTACTGAGCAACCCTTTATCAAAGGTGACAGGTGGGTGAATACATCAATAATAATTAATGAATAATCACTAATCCAAACCCAATACAACTAATTGGAGCTCGAACGTACACCGCCGCAGCTAATGACTTTAACCGCAGACACACAGACACGCGGCAAACTCTCGCTATTTATATGTATATGTACGTGAAGGTCACTATGTTTATATATTAATCTCGTTCCCAGTACTAATGGTATATTAATGTTCGTATTATTGACTTAAGCTCATCCGTTTATTATTTTAATGGTACGACTTCCTATAACAATATTCGAATCCTTCACAAAAAATATTTACACGTGACTTTTTATAAAATTTAAATAATGGACGTAGAAATAAACATGCTTAAATTGACTATGAAGGTCTAAATTATATCATTATCTTCAAAATACAAATTTGTATCGAGTAGTCACCTTCTATCTTCTTCAAGTTACGTGACAATGGCGGAATGTTTTGCGCCCAGTTAGCGCGAGTTAAGCCATAAGAAAATAATATAATTATATAATAACAATAGACAAAAGTTAATAAATAATAATGTATTATTATACCCAGCAAATCTCTAATCATAGAGGTCTTCCATAACATGCTGTTGTGACAAACGTTTAAGCTATGAACAGACACGCAACAGTTACAAAAGTATGTATAAACCAAGGTTACTTTTCATAGATGGACTAATTCCCCAAGCAGCGATATTCCCACATATATTCGCACACAAAAATCCCAAATTTGTGTTATAAATAAGTTAGTGAAGGCAATAAATAAAACGGATAGCTAATGTTTGCGTTAGCACATAATGACGCGCCCACACGCAACTATTAAGGTATCACCAGACTAGCTGTAAAGATGTTATCGCACTAGCTGTAAAGGTGTCGAAACACTACCTCTCGGGCATCATCATATTATTAGCTGTTGAGGTGTCATTAGCCGTAATGTTTGTGTTGCTCTTCTTTTTTCGTAAGTTGAAAGAATTTTTACAACTTTTATTTTATATATTATTATACATATTACTTGAAGAAGGTTTTACAACTTTACACTGTAAATTTACCGAGCACAAACTAGACTGCAACTTATAAAGTTTGGTACTTAAGGTAAAGTTGACAGAGACCGTCTTACCCTTTGAAATGAAGGCTTTTAACGAACTTACCAACTTGCTGGGATCCTACAAAGGTTGCGGTAACCTCTAACAGGACTGAGCTTGCTTAATATATATTTAAATTTAATTCTTAGGCACGCAAATTAAATGCGAACAAGCTGTGATTTAAACGCGAAGACTAGAGGCGGGATTCAGAATCCAGTCAGAGAACATAAATAAGGCACTACCTCTCTCTCTCTGCATCGTATTCCTCATTACTCTTTCCAATGATCCTGGTTTGAACGATGTTCCGCCATGTTCCTGTCGGTTGCGATGTTTATTGCATCGTGTGTTTTGGTGTCGAGTGTGGTGCCGATTTGATCGGACCAACGCATCAGGCTTCGACCGCGAGGTCTCTTTCCTTTCACTTTGCCCGTAATCACGACCCGATCGAGGTTGTCTCGTTCTCGACGGGCAACGTGACCGAAGTACTCAAGAATCCTCTTGGATAGCTTCTTGGTTACTTTGATCTCTTATAGTATAGATGCGTTGGTTCTGTGCGCTGTCCATGAAACTCGAAGTATTCTTCTCCGGCACCACATCTCGAAGGCGTCAATGCGTTGTCGGTCGGCTGATTTTATAGTCCATGTCCTAGCTGCGTACATAAATATGGGGAATATGAGAGTACGAACAAGATGCACTTTTGTAACGATGGAAATGTTTCTGTGACGTTTTTGGCCATGGCTATACTCCTTCGTAATTCTATTTCACTAGACCCTGTGTAACTAATATTGGACCCCAGGTAAATAAAATTGTCAACGGGTCCGTGGTTTAGTGGTCCACTGAATTCCACTTTTCTCCCTTAATCTACCAGCATTATTTTTGTTTTAGATCTGTTTATAGAGCGACCCATATCTTTGCTTGTACATTCAACCCTGTTTAATAGCTACCATCTGGACTTCAGATGCTGCTATTGGGTATTTCGATTTCACCAATGCTGAAACCACTCTTCCAATTCCTTTGAGCTTTATCTGGCTTCGGCATGACAAAGATGTTGATATCAAAGATTGAAAAGATATTTCAATTTTTTTTTTCTTTATTAAAATATTAAAAATGCAGACGATGTTCAGTGCATTATTCCGCATAAAGTGAGTTTAAAGCAAGATTGATGTAAATATTATTAAGTTTGTTTAATAAAAATATTATACGCTATAAATAATATACGGTGTTTAGCAATAATCCTATTTATTCTCATAAAATACAAACTACCATCAGAACTAAATTATTTTGTACCTATAAAATTACTTTACACATTTTTCATACTCCTACTTACCTTTTGATTAATTAAAAGCCAATTCACAGTTGAACCCATGGAGTGCGAATTAAATAGTCGACAATCCTAAGAATTTCTGAAGTGGGTACTCCATTGATAATATGATTCATCTTGTGAATGTGTTCGTTAAAGTATAGGTATATTCCAATGGCATGTCATGGATTTCCGCAAAGTAATGCCTGATTCTATCAATTATCCAAAATTAAACGTCAACGGGAAAACAAGATCCAACAGGCGCGCTAGTAATAAACAAAGTTTTCTAAAGTTTGCTTGTAAGTAGCTTGTCCGTAAATATGTACGGCTGTCAACGTCTTTTGTTGCAATCTCACGAACACATTAGAAATGGACGTGAATATGACGACTGTATAATAATAAATTTGACGAAGATAAGCTTTTAAAATGGTCTTAACTCGAAGCGTCATGGGAGCTGTCATGATTATTTATTCTAACATGTCAAGTATCAGCAACTTGTCGCTCTTTGCTTTTATTGAATTCGGAGAAATTGACGGCCGTTTTTAAGCAATTTTTTAAATAAGGAAAAGAATCGCCAGCTTTTTTTGTGTGTGATATTTGGTAAGTTTGTTTTTGTGACCACATAGGTATTATTATTTTAATACCGGAGCCAAACGTAGCTTAATTTGAATGATCATTAATAAGTTTCGGATGACTAAACTAATTCATATTCAAAATTATTCGAAACTAATTTAATAAAGTTCGTATCTTTTTTTATATATAAATGCTAAACGTAGTCTGAAAACTTTGATCTAATACCTATTTCAAAGGTCAAGCATGGACGTGACCTTCAAATATTAACATTTACTTTGCGATGATAAAGATCAAAGATCGGCTTCCAATATTTGTACGATAAAATTTCATAAGTGACACAAATTTAATTTATTATACCTTAATTGTTGTTCTTAGAAACCAAGTAATGAGACTTGCTTACTCCTAAGAAACCATCTCGCTTTTTTGGTTAAATACATTCATCAGCTGATCTCTTCTACCTAACGTTATCCTAGTCTAGTATATATATATACAGGACTATATGACATACGGTCGTCTGTTCCTAAGTTAGACAACTTAATGCCTGTGTTATAGATAACAGAAAAGAAGAACATATAGATAATACACCCAGACTCGAGTCTGGGTGTACAAAGGGAGGAGACCTCGATGGCTCCCACGTAAATTGTCGTAACCGCAAATTCCCGGCTTTACGGTAGAGACAACTAAAATCATATGAAAGAGGTAGTGGTACCCGGATGCGCCGGCCCATTTCGGCTAAAAGCGTAACTACCTCTAATTAAAAAAACAGGAGTAAGGCAAAGTGATGGAGTAAAAGGATATAAAGGTAGGAAGGAAGGTGAGAAAGGATGCGGAAAGTACTGTCACGGACGGTATGTATATACATACATATAGATAATACACCCCGAGTCGAGGCGGGAATCGAACCCACGGAGTGGAAAACACGGTCACTGCCAACTGCGCCAAGGGGAGAGCTATGGGCCAGTCAAAATAATGTAGTCATTATTGAATAGATATTTGTATAGAGAAATATATCAAATAATGAACTGGCTGACCCGTTGGCGCAGTGGGCAGTGACCCTGCCTTCTGTTCCGGGGGTCGTGGGTTCGATTCCCACCTCGAGTCTGGGTGTATACACAAATGGTTTTTTTTTTGTAGAAATATATGTTTATACATATAGAAAATATACACCCACACTCGAGGCGGGAATCGAACCCACGACCCCCGGAGCGGAAGGCAGGGTCACCACTAACTGCGCCAACGGTTCAATCGAGTAATGGTAAATGTAACAAGATATTCTAAAGCAACAAGTAATCATTTAATATAACATTTCATTACGCTATAAATAAATGGAAGGGGAAACTACACGAATAACATTGACCAAATTGAACATCGACTGGTATGACAAAAACCGATGAATGCATGACAAAAATTTACGAATGTATGAAAATTAAGTCACCATACATACATACATCACCAGCCGGCATTCCAGTGTAGCCGACATACGCAAGACGGGATAAAGTCTTAGTTATAATTATATTTGTGTTAAAATTCGTTACCCTCCTATCCTAGTTGTAGGTAATAAGTTGGCTTGTTAATAATGTAACTAATATTATTCTAAAGCAACAAGTACCTGTTATACACAAATAATTTTTTTTTGTAAGTGGGGATCGAACCCACGACCCCGGAGCAGAGGCAGGGTCACCGTCACTGCGCCAACGGGCCAGTCTATGTATGTATATATACTTGAAATTTGGCATAGTGGTAGTCTGTAGACGTTTGCGAAGGACGAATTTCGCGACAGCGTCAAATTAAGGTAGTGTAAGGGTTCTTACAAATTTGTCTGATTTATTTTTGTTACAAACTTGAAATTTGATAGAGAGGTAGCCAGGAGACGTAGATAAATGTCATCTAGAGTCCACCGGCCGAGTTCACTATAAAAGCGAAAGGTCATCTAACGCGAAATTTCGAAAATCGTGGGATGTACAATGATGTAACTTAACAAGAAGGTAGCTTATAGCTAGTATATATCTATCTCAAAGAAAGTATTTTCGAGAGGGCCAGATTAATAAGGTCTTTTGCCACTTTACGCGGACAAAATCATGGGAAACAGCTAGTATGTCCATATATATGAAAATGCACACGCACAACAATTCCAAACGATTTATACACACATGTGTATGACGATGTCAAAGCGTAATCGTGACAACCGTATGTTATATTATTTGTCAAACAGAACAATAAATGTCGTTGTACTAAGCAAAGGATACACAAAAAAATTTGTGGGCAAATTTCAATCAGCCGGTGAGATCTAGTTTGTAGTTTACTTTATTTATTTAAGGATTTCCAACAAACAATACAAGAAAAGATAAACGAATACAAGAATGCTCCTTCAACAGGCGAGGTGAAAACGTTTGAAAAATAGGTTTATAATGATCTCAGGTATCTACTATTGCCAAAAAAGTTAATATATCTGCGGAAATTTACGTTTTTATAGCAGAAAAAAAACATAAATTTTAGGATTCAAATTTTCTCCAAGATAGTCGAAGTTGTCCTAACGTCACTTTATCTTAACAGTGCGTTCCGCTAAGTATCACCTGGACGTTTTATGATCGTAACAATTGCACTCGTCAATATATGGATATACGTAATTATCGATATAAACACGTGAATACATTATCAAAATTAAGATATACATAGATAATAATGGCAAAAATGTGATATAACTTCTATGCTGATATATTGTTCCTATGCGAAACAATGCGATTGTAATCTGTAGAATTGAGTCTAATATATATGAGTTATATTCGCATTATATATTGAGCTTAATATATAATGCGAATATACTAGCTGTACCATAAGCCTTCGTCCGCGTGGGCCTCCCTTAAAATATGGTTTCAAAAATACTTTACGACAATTATCATACTTATAATGCACAAAAATTTTCAAAACAATCGGTCCAGCTATTTTGAAGGATTTTGCCAATAAACACTGTGACAGGAAAATGTTATATATTAGATAACGTTGATAGAAATCTGAAGAAATGGTCAATATATTTTTTGAGCTCTTAATTTCTTTCTCTCCTTAACCTCTTTGAAAATCTATCTGTTCGAGTATATACATATATATCTATATCCGAAGTGCCTACCAACGCCCATGGACATCTGCACGACCAGAAGACCAGCAGATGCGCTGCCGGCTCTTAATGACGAGTTTAGGCCACCGGGCCATCTCTTCCAGCTTTTCTGAAGTGTTGAACAAATAGTGTTAAATATACTGAGAAGACGTCCCTGTTTGGGGCATCACATGTTTAAGTTTAACCTAGTTAGTTTGTTAAGTTTAATTTAGTTTTGTATAATGTAAGATTACTGTTTTTTTTTGCTTATTTTTTAGTGTGTTGTCACAATGCACGCCCCCACCCTATTTTTTTTATTAAAAACTCAAACTCTACTCCTACTGTTATGCCGGAGCCAGACATAGCTCTAAATGTTTGTACATTTTTTCCTTGAAGACTACAAAGTACTACAAAACTTTGCGCAGCTACACAAAGTCCCCGGCCATTGAAATGATCATTCAATTAAGATGACTGGCTCCGGCATATGATAATCACGAGCTTGCATATTTGCGTCTACACTATAAAATAAAAAATAGTGTATTCCTATATTCCTTCTGTAAGCATACTTCCTTGCTTGGACTTACTTCCCAAAAACAACTATTCATCTAGGACATTACCAGTCTTCTCCATTTTTCTCTAAAGTGGACTGTTATTTTGTTGGACTAAAGTTTCTTCACAAAAGAATTCCTTCCGACAAAAATTCCTTCTCACTTAATTAAAATTTCTCCTAGTTAGTAGAATTTTCAGATGTCTTTGAGGAGGGATGGGGAAAAGATTCTTCCAATTCTTTATTTATTTTCCAAACTTGTGTTGCGACCTGGGTGTCGACAGTTAGAGGTTTATTACTCTGTAGAAGCTTTAACTTAATTGGTCCGCGTGCATTCGGCTCACATGTCTTGCTTACCCTCATTTGTGCTTGCCAGATATAAAAAATAATTAAATTAAAAAAGTTAAATGCTTGTAAAGACCGTTAAGCGTTAATTTTGCAACATATTATCACGCAGATACACTGTAAGTTTTAATAGGCGCGGATCTAGCTTTTAAAAAAGGTGGTGGGCACAGCTAGTAAATTTTTGGGCGATTTTCGCTCAAATGCAAGTCAGCCTATGAATTTGCTTATGATCAATATGGTGCATTACCGCAAAGTCTTTGAAATATATGATTAATATGACATTGTTTTTTGTAAGTAAGGTATTGGATATAATATAATTAGGCTTTCGATCTGAATAGACCGTGAATGTGTGACGTCACAAGTCCATTAGCATAGTAGGCATGCCCATCGTGAATACCACTGTAGATCCGCGCCTGTCCTTACCGCCGGATTTGATTCAAAACCGAATGATTATCAGAAAATTAGACTCTACAAAAGTCATTCGTTAAGACTCTACTTAAGCTTTGGGTGTGCGCTTTTTAATTAGTTTTCTCTTTCTTGCATTTAAATATCTTTATTTATTTATATCTATGTATTTTGCTATTACGCTTTTATTAGCTGCATGGTATTTCGATTTACATATTTTCTATGCATATATACCAGCTTGAATACCGTTTTAATTATATTAATTGTAACACTAGCCGTCTTTGTTCCCATTTAGGCGTCTCGTACAAATTCATCGAAGATATTCTTATCTAATATCTTACTTATAAATGTGAATCAAGTGGTCTGTGACTTCGAATTGTATTTTTGGGCTCGCTTCATTGAAATTGTATTCAATTCAATTCATTTATTTCCTAGAATGCAAAATACAGATTACAGACGTTTCTTAAGAATTATGCGCTTACTTTCTAACCTTAAGGTCTGAAAACTAATTAAGTTATATTTATATTTGTTACAATTGTAATCATTATTATTTTCTTTCTTTCATTATATTTTGATGAAAAAATATAATAAAGTGTATTTATCATTAAATTGCAAAATATGTCATTAAATTGTAAATACATGTTACCGACACGAGAGAAGGTCCTGGCCTAATCAGCGGTCGGCATTGGAGTCCATCGCTAGGTTAAGTAGCTCTTGCTGCGAGTCATGGATGGTACTAATGTCACTAAGTGAAATTAGCCGTGAGGTTGTAAAGATCGTGGGGTTTCGAGGATGATGCCAGATGGTAATCGGTCCTCTAGCACTAGTAAGAAGAAAAAGATATTACCGGTATGCACTGTACCTGTGCCGAAAAGCCAATTTTCTTTATTTTTGGCTGACAGTTTATTTAGGTAATATCTTAATCAGCTGGGCCAATTTTGATGGGAGTTTCTCAAAAAGATAGCTGGCGATATGAGGAATAACGTAGAATACTTGTTTTAAATACAACTTAGCGGGAAAGAAACAAGAGCGTTAGACATATTAAATCGCGCCTAGTACTGTTAAAAAAAATAAGACAGAATTATGTACATGTATATTATTTTGTTAGTGTCTATTCCTCATTGCTCTATGCATTTCGTGGAATTGGTCTAATTTAAAACCTAATTAAATTTATTGGTAATTTTCTATATTATTTTTCTAGACTTCCGTTAGCATAAATTATTTTTAACCTCATTAATTTTGATTACACCGTATTCGATCGTCCGTAATCTTTTAAAGGAGGTTTTTAGAATAGATGCATAATAAAATATACCCATTTAAGAAACACTGAACTATCGAATATCGATGTTAATGAACTACGATGAAACGTAAATTGATGATCCATTTTAATAATTTTGCCTTACTTTTTTTGCTCGTGAGAAATAATAATTATGGATTGATGGAAACAGACACTATTTTGTGGAATTCCATGACGCGGATAAAAACTAATCTACTCTATCTTACATCCTCAAATGACTTTCGATTCGATTCGTGGATTTAAGCAAAGTTGTTTAGTTTTTCATGCGTGTCATAGATTTTGTCAATCGATTCCAATTGTAACATTAGTATAAGAGGATGAATGCCAAAATAGATTACACATAACTAAATTTCATAAAAAAATTCTTTTGTAAAAGATTTTTCCGATGCCTCGGAAACTGATTCGGGATATGGGGCAGCCCCGACTGAAGACATACATCCAACCTAGATAATCCTACATTACTCCACGTCACTTTAATTACTCAGGTAAATGTTTATCACTAAATATAAATAAACACAGTATCTGTAGTAACAACTTTAACACACAAGCGATATTTCATCATTATAACAAAACTATAGATTTTATGTTTGTCGTAAAGATTTCATAGAGTTTCGTATCAACAATAATAAATGCGTAAATCAAAAGGCATGCATATTCAAAAACTTTGTGGCGCCATCGAAATTATAGCTTAGAACAGTAAACGACGCGATGCTATATATGTAGGTATACCTTTCTATTTTGTCGCATATACTCAATACTACGCGATTTTTTAACAAAATAATTTAAATTTTAATGATTATTAAAAAAACAGTAGTCAACGGAATTGTTTCTTCACGGTGGCCCAACATTTACGAATCCGCGGTAGATTTTAAAATATGTGACAATTCAAAAGAGCTTGTTAAAGCATATTTAAATAAAGCCCCTTTTGAAATTTGAATAAGATGCCAAACCCACTCTACGATTTCGTCAACTTTCACCTATGACCGTAACTGATATGGAAACAAAAACCAGTTTCTTCAAAAAATCGGTAGTGGGTAGAATTTATCGCGACCATAAAGACGTATTGAAGTTTAATAAATAAGTGTGATGCGGACGTCTGTAAATTGCGGTATACCACACCAGGCACTGCGCCTACGCATGTCGTGAACTTATAGCTGGAGAGACAGCCCACCTTTAATCTAAGCACCGTATCGAAGGGAAATCTTTTGAATAGGAGCACGTAGGACTCGGTGGCAAGAGGTCATAATACCGACTTTATTTGGTATTTACTCAGATTGATTTAAATTGAGTTTTTAGCATAGACTTAGTATACTGACTGTCCCGTTGGCGCAGTAGGCAGTGACCCTTCTCGATTCCTGTCTCGAGTCTGGGCGATTTATCAATCAATCTATAATAAATAAATACATACTATACGTATGTATTTATTTATTCCATATACCAAAATCCGACTCCGCACTAAGTTTAAGAACCTATATCCGACTATAGAGTGGTCGAACTAAAAATGGAATTGTGCAGGACACATGACTATATGATTATGGCAGGTGGTCTACGAACTTAACTGAGAGGAGACCTAGATTGGGTTGGAGAAACCTTGGTCGTCCCACGGCTCGATGGGCGGATGATGTAAGGAGAGCGGCAGAAGGTGGCTGCATGAGATTGGCAAGGGAGGCTTATGCCAAGCAGTGGGTTATCAAGGGCTGAAAATTATGATGATGATGATTTATTTATTTATTTCTACAAAAAAAATATTTGCGTATAACAGGCGTCTGTTACCTATAACGCAGGCATTAAGTTATCTACCTTAGGAACAGACGTCCGTGTGTCATATAGTCATGTATATATTAATTTTATTTATTTATAGACTTCATTCTCTCCATTATTAAGGTTCTACTAGAGCTGAGGTTACTTTTAGGTCCCTAAGTCGTATTAATTCAGACACTCTGAAGCTGACGACTGGTCCTTACCATACTCGAGGTCCTGATACTTGATGATCATATATGACGAAAAAAAAATAACATTAAATGTAAATATCAATTAACTGAGGATCGATTAAGAGAAAGTTAACTAATTACGTATGGAAAACATCTACATCCTACCGAGGACGCAAGATGACGTTCCGTTTTCCCTTCACACTTTACTCCTGGCTAAGGACAGGTAAAAATACCTACTTCACTCATTCGAATCACTTATTTGTTTAATAAGTATAGCCGAAAAATGAACTGAATTAATTTTATTTATAACTGATAATGCCTTTAATTCCGACTGACAGGCGTTTATTTCTAAATCGCGTTCAATTCCGACTGACAGCCGTCATGAAATCTTTGTTATAACTGACCAGTTTTTTTACGCTGGAAAATGCATTTACGAACGAACTTTTCGAACAGCAAATTAACTACAGAGCGTAAGGCCACACTAAATCTAATTTTAAGGAAATTTGATCATCAATTAAGTACCTATTCTTATTACATAATTATAACGAGAATCGAGCACCGAGAATTCTCCTTTAGTATTTTAAGTGTCTCACCAGTCACCCTACATATATAGAAGGTTAATCATAAGTATGACGCTAATGTACAAACTCTTTTTTTTTAATCTATTTTTTTTTTGAATTAGCCTATACTGTCCCACAGCTGGGCAAAGGCCTCCCCCTTTAATAACCACACCTTCCTCTCCTGACCCATCTGAATCCACTTCTTTCCGGCAAAGGCGTCCAAGTCGTCTCGCCACAACTTCCTCGCGGTACCTGGTCATTGGCGGCCACTGGTGGGAGCCCGTACTGTCGCGACATTGGCCCACCTTTGCGGGTCCATCCTTGCCACGTGCCCAGCCCATTCCCACTTCAGCTTTGCTGCCATCTATCACCCGGTCGCAGCTAGAGTAACTTAACTTAGCGATCGACTCGATTGCCGACCACTGATTAGGCCACGACCTCCTCATTATCGCTTATATATTGATAATTAATAGTTTGTATTAATAAACAGTAACTATATTTCCGAAAATCATCAACTTGCATTATTTGGACAAAATATCAAATAGGTATAATATAACTATTTTTTTGTAGATAAATGCTACATAAGAACAAGCTATTTGTATATTTAAAGGAATTTAAAAAAATGCCTAAGAGCGCGTCAAGACACGCATAGAAGGGTTCCGTATCTGATACGCTATAAACGTATTTGTTAAATAACTTCACAAGTTTTTGTCCGATCTCGTTCAAAATAATTTTCCTAGTGAGTTTTTAGCATGTTCTATCGACATGAAAAATTTCAAGTCTGTACGTCTAATAGTTTGGAAATGCTAGGGGGGGACCACCTTACGGGCAGACAGACGGGCGGACGGACAGAGCGAAATTACATAGTAATTTCGTAGCGGAACGTAGTGATTTTGTACAGACATAATTATTTTAACTCACCAGCTAGCTCGTCTCTCGGACACTTGTGCGGGCAACTCTTTATCTGTAAAAAAAAAAGAACTTCTAACATTTTCTATGGAAACTTATTAGATTTAAGTTTTTTTTATTAAATTATTATTTTTTGATTTAATCATTATAGACTTATACAAAGAACCTTACAAAAAGGCACCAATTTTTTTTTTTAATTGGCCTATTGTGGGCCATAGAATATAGCATAATAGGTGGAAAAAAAACACTGATCAAGTTTAGACCACCCCACGTTCCATCACTGGAGTAATGGATGTGGGAAATAAGTCAGCAAAGCTCAAGTGGGAATGGGTTGGGCATGTGCCACAGATGGACCCACAAAGTGGGCCAATGTTGCCACTATATGGTCTCTCACCAATGGTCACCGAAGATCAGGTAGGCCGAGGAACAGATGGCGAGACGACTTGGACGCCCACATCAAATATGTCCTCCTGGTTGGAAACAATTTTCAAAAGATCAATTGTTATTTCCAGTCGATTTCAAAAAAGGAAGGTGTTCTTAATTTTTTTTTTACCTCAGAAATTACGACTGGGTGAACCTGATCATTGACCGTACCAAACAGACAGACAAACAATTTTTTTTAAATTATACTAACTATGCGTTATGCGCTTGCATATATTTCATTTTTATTTTCACGAATTTCATTTTTATTGACATAGATGACCAAAGCATATTGCTTAAACAATATTTTAAATTAAAAAATTAAATACACAGGACTATATTATTACACACGGACGTCTGTTCCGAAGGTAGACAACTGTATTCATGTGTAATAGGTGACAGATGCCTGTTATACACAAATATTTTGTTAAGAAATATTTCAATACTTGCATATAGATAGGCCACCGGGAAGTCTCACAAACCGAACGAAACGCGACAACAACACCATCACTAGACGTGAGACAGCATTGCCGCTATTTACTTGGTCAATACTTAAGTTTTGAGCCAAATATCGACGAGTGACTCACGATGTCTGTTACTTAGTGTTTATGTAGCTATACTGCCATATAAGAAGTACATATAACATCCAATACATTGAATGTCATAGTTAACTTATCTATACAAATATATAAAGCTGAAGAGTTTGTGTGTTTGCTTGAACGCACTAATCTAAGGAACTGCTGGTCTGATTTAAAAATTCTATCAGTTTGAGAGAGCCTATTTATCGAGGAAGGCTATACATCTAATATCATCACGCTAAAATTGAATCTATTTTTTTGCCTAATTCTAGGCGGACGATGTCGCGGGGACAGCTTGTACTATATAAAAGATACTGTAGACTAAAGAGTAGTAGAGTTCAGTATAATGCGATGTCATATTTACTTGCATTTATGAAAGGTTGCAAAAGCGAGGTAAAGCGTTGAAATAAGCACCGTTCGGATTTTAAATTACTCTGTAACAACAGATCATAGAAATGGTTATTATTACCAGAAGATTTTTTTAGGAGGAATACTATAAACGCTTTTGGTTTAATATTCTCCATTCGTTTCCAGCTAAACGTTGTGATTTACATAAGTGTGATTGTACACCATTATAATAGCAGTTCGTAGAAAATATTTGTCTATGTCCAATCATGCTCCTTTTTAATCTATGAACATCTTATAATGCCGGGGCCAGACATAGCTCAAAGTGCTTGTACATTTTTGTCCTTGAAGACTACAAAGTTCTACAAAAGTGTGCGCAGCCACTCAAAGTCCCCCGGCCACACTACATGATCATTGAAATGATAATTCAAATGAAGCTACGTCTGGCGCCGGCATAAGAAAAGATTGATACGTAATGCTTATAAAAAACTATACAGATTAACAATCAAAAATCATCCACTCAAAGTTACATTAAAGTCATCAGTTATTTATACATATGTTACAAACAATTTTTTATGAGACACCATTCGAATCGAACACGTTTTGTTACAATACCTATTTGACAAAAAACGTGTTCGTATCAGCCATCTAAAAGTATTTGCATACGCGCGTAAAAACTAGATGGATGGAGAAAAATTCTAACCAACCACCAAACCTATCTGTCTCTGAACATTATTCTCAAAGGGTTTTCGAATATAATATATACATGTATGTATATATATGTATTACTACATTTGATTCGTTTTTGATGCGTAGTGTTTGTATCGTAGTAGTATAAAATAAAATGGTCCAGAGCGTGTTAACCCACTCTTATAGAAAAGGGTTCCGTATCTGATACGAGTTAAATGTATTTGTTAAATAACTTATAAGAAGTTGTGCGATTTCGCTCAAAATATTTTTTCCACCGAGTCTTTAGCATGTCCTAGTCGCATGGAAAATTTGAAGTCTCTATATCCAAATAACTTTGAAAATCGTGCTATTATACGCGATTCTAGTTGACTTAAATATCTGTAGTAAGCATAAGTCTTATTAACCACACTATTATTTGATGGTATTGTCAATGAATGTTCTTTGAATTTTTACAGCATTTTTCGATATCGTAATAAGCAGGACTATATATTATTATTATTTTGAGCTTATTTTTCCCACTACAGGGCAAAGGCCTCCCTACATTCTTTCCATAAGTTTCTGTCCTAAGGCTATGCGTTACCAATCTCTACTGTAACGATCCAAGTCATTCATCCAAGGCAGGACTATAGGTACATTTTTTGTGTTACTAGCTGTAACTCACGATTTTTTTCTCTTTGAATTCAGTTTAATTTTCACAAAGAAAGTAGCCTATTTCATCCTCCAAAGACCCATCTATCTCTATACCAGAATTCATCAATTGTTTCAATGATTTACGCGTGAAAACAGTACAGATAGAATTAAAAGCAGTATTCCCGACGGTTAGAAAAAAAACTTTTGAATGGAGAAACGTAAGCAAAGCTTTGAGGTCAGTTACTTCCACATTTATAATATTAGTTTAGATTAGATATCACTATTTAAGGATATTCGTCCGCGTACCTGTATCTCTTTCTCACATGAGATCGGCGTGAAGTGGCGGCAATGCTGTCACGTTTAGGGAATGCAACGAATTTTAATGCGGTTTTCGTCAATAAACAGAGCAATTCAAGGAGATGGGTTACATGTATACATATACCTTTAAAAATTCTGTCTTTTAAAGAGAACAAAAGATATTGGTTTAGTGGATAATATGTGTATTCAATATCTTTTTTGACAAAGGTAGCATTTATTTATTAGATTAGTTGAAGTTGTCTTCTTAATTTTTTATTTATAGAATTCTTATTGTATCTTTAGATGAGCAGGATATCGATGAAGTGGACAGAAAGGAACTAAACGTAGATGACGAATCAAGTCAAATACAAGATTATAATGACAAACAGAATTCTTTTGAACCCATGAACGAAGAACCAATCAAAAGAAAAATGCCTCTGGATTCTTTAGAATTACATAATAAAAAAAAACAAAAGGACATATATTCACGAGAGAAAAAAGTTACTTAGGTGAATGCCGGCTGCTCGTTTGTCCCTTGTTATATAAAAAAACTAATGGCCGTCAACGCATCTGCAAAGTAAAAGAGTAGTGTTGTAGTCTGTGGTAGTAGGTAGCTGCATTTTTAAAAACGATAACTGTTTGTGCTTCCAATATTGAACCCATAATAGAAATAATTCTAATAATCAAGTAATCTTTATTTAAAATTATATAAGATTATTTGTCGGCTGTTATCTATAACATACGCACGAAATTACGATGATTATTTTTGCCGGAGCCCGACATAGTCTAAAGTGCTTTTACATTTCTGTCCCCGGCCACACTACATGAAGCTATGTCTGGCAACGGCATTATATAATTAGCAATAACCTTTGGACCGCCTTTGGACTGTCATATTTTTTCTCTTTTAAGCAAATCATGTATAGATTTAAGATATCCCATTTGCGTAATATTATCTATTTATCTAAATTATTTTACGTAAGATCAGACGACCCTGTGTTTACGGGGGACGTGCCCTCACCCATCCTTACTTTATATGTAAATGCATGATCCAGTATTTTTGGGGTTGGCACACCTCTAAATATTCCTTACCGAAAGTAAAAAACTGTCTCTACTTTTTCTTTGAAAAAAATCCCAGCGAAAATTAGCAAAGGCAGTTGTTTCATTTTTTATATCGACACTCTACTCGCATTAAATATCCTATTATTTTGTACACTTTTTACTGCGATTTTTTTTTTTTTTTGTTATGTTCGAAACGTTAATATTAAATTAAATCAAATGTAGGTAAAAAACAAATAATTAAAGAATGTTACATCTAATTTGAAAGAATCGAACGATTATTACTCATTACAATGTTGACTAACAAACTGTAAAAATAAACAAATTTCAACAGTCGTTAAGAGACTGAGTGAAAATTATTTCATCGCAAATCTCATATTCGTGGAAAATAACAATTAAGTACTAGTGAAGGCGAAGTCCCGATTATTTTTTTTAAGCTTGATTAAGCACGCGCTGAACAGGTCCCGAAGCCTGTCCTCCATGTGCCGGGCGGCGATCTCCAGCACCCGCGCTGGAACGCCGCGTAAACACTGTGCAGTTCTCGACGTACTTGGGGTTCCAATACACCACTCGTGCCCTTTCCTGTCTGTAATCCTGCGGAGATAAATAGGGGTTTTATTTTTTGCCCTTTTATGCCTATATTCTTCTTTCACCTCTTTCCTACTTCCTTCTAGATCTATGAAATAATTCTAGTACGTAACAATTTGTATATGTAAATTAATTTCAAGAATCGGCTCACTGCGACATTTACGAATAGAGAAGAAGGGAGAGTTGTTCTGGGGGAAAGGCATGCTTATCAGAAGATGTACATATGTATAAAGAAAAGGAACGGGACATTGAAATACTAAGTTATTATGTGGCTTCTAAAGTACAGAAATCCTAAAAGTGATAATAGTTATGAAGAAGTCCCTCTTGGTGTGTTTCTATAGGATTTATTAGACCTGGATATTATTGTTAACGATAAAATTTGTACTTACAGCAAATATGCAAGTATTTATTATAAAAAGTCCACAAATAGACAATATGATTTTCATCCTGTTGCCTTACTGTCTACTCTAATAATAAACCAGATATAATGTCTACATCATTATAAATAACTAACCATATTTTATAAACTCATTTATTATACTTAAATACATCTATACAAAATTATCTACATCAAAACCGTTTTCACATTTCAGTAATTTAAATAAAGTTATGTACATTAATATATAAATAAATAAATATATACAGGACTATATGACACACGGACGTCTGTTCCTAAGGTAGACAACTTAGTGCCTGTGTTATCGGTAATAGACGTCTATTATACACATTTTTTTCTGTACCAATATATAAATACATACATATAGAAAATACACCCAGACTTGAGGCGAGAATTAAACCCATGACCCCCGGAGTGGAATGCCAACCAAATAATATAAAATAAAAAAATATTACAAGACAGAATTGTAATGTGAATTATATATATCTGTTTTTATATTTGAAATATACTTTTTAATCTTCAAATTTAGAAGGTTTTGTAGCATAAACAAATGTGTATATCAGGATTTTAAAGTACATAATAAAGTTAATAAATGTTCTGTCTTTTCTTTCGTTTGCATAATACATCTCATAAAATATATATACCTATAAAATTCAGACGAAACCAGTGCAAAAAATTGTTAATGATTAATACTTAATGTAGTTTTAACGACCTATCTCTGACTTATATGCGCAAACATCTATATATAACTGTCGGTTAAACAATAACTATACATTATATGTATTTACACTAATCGGTAACTAGCCATAAAGTCAAAACCAGTAATACTGGATCGATCTAGACTATCTGTGATTTTATGATAGCTGACATTTTAACTCCATAATATTAAGTATCAAAAAACTTGTAAAATATCTCGTCTATCCGGCTATCTCTATATATTCCTGCTTGTTGTATATTCATTGAAAACACTTATTAATAATCATATTTTAAATAAAATATAAAACAATCTAGTCAAAATCAACATTTCTTTATTAAAGTTGGCTTTTTAAAGCACTTTTGAACGTTACATGTAGCAATTTTTTTAATAGTTTTTTTTTCCATTGTTCAATAGGCTCCTACTCGTATGTTTAATAATGTTTTTGTATATAGTATCTGTCGATGTGTATTCATACATTAGTAATGTGGTATATTTTCATAATTAATAAATAATGCATGTACATCGTTTGTTTTGAAGTGTAAATAAGGAAGGCGTACCATTTTATGCACTTCATATGCATTGTGCATAAGAATATGATTTCATGTGCTTTGTTTATTGCAGATCTTCCAAATTGTTATTATTAATACTTTTACTCCATAAAAGGAGAATCTTTTTAATATCTTAATAGATATGTGTGTTTAATTTGTATTTATATTTGTATAGATTTCCAGCATTTTATTTATCATCAGCCATCTATGTCTGAGCAAAGGCATCTCGCATTCCGCCCCATATTTCTTTACTTTACATTAATAAAAATATTTGTTATAAAAAATTTACTAACTGCCGAAGTTATAAACGTTATTAATCGTGTAGTTCGCTAGGTATTATATGCATAAATAAATAAAATATAATGTAAATTCATGATATAATTGCATTCCGTAGTGACAATAATGTTATCCTTTCACAGATTCGAGGTTATTAAAAGGTCCTTGTGGTTATTTCTTTTTTAATTTGTAAAAATAACAGATTGTTTCTTACAACATTTCAATGAATCTAGTTTGACCATTTTTTTAATAATAAAAAAATTAAGCCGAAAAAATGTTAACCGATCACTAACTTGTTTGGCATATATTATATATATAGACGAACAACGAAATAGAAATTATTCAACTCTATATTATTTCTTTTTGAGAAACAAATAGCACAATATTTAATTGATATAAAATTTACTAATATCATATTTTTGATCCCCAGGTCGCCAGACATAGCCCCAAAGACATGTTGCCCTAATAAGTTGCGTAATTAATTACGAACTTATCCAGCATTATATTATAATATGACATTAATATTAAATATGACTAAATTATATTATACGTAATAGACAAGTAAAAAGGCAATAATTAATGTAAAAAATAATGCAAAAAGCGCGTGTTTCCCCAAGGTTGTTATGTTTGCTCCATATTAAATACAGTTGTACCTACAAGCTACTTACTTGGTTTTACTTTTGAGCCTTCAAGAAAGAGTATACTTATTTATCTAAGGCCGGCTACGTATCTGAGAGCCTTTTGGTAGTGCAGTTGTCCATGGACGTCGGTAATTACTCTGTTGAATCCATACCCGTTAGTCCTTTATCTATAGAAAAGCGGAAGGTCACCTAACACAAAATATCGAAACCAGCGGGACGTACAATGGTGAAATTTGGCAAGGAGGTAGTAGAAACTGGCTTAGCAAGGATTTTTCGATAGGGCCAGAATGGAGATGTCTGAGGGCTCTCGCAATTTTAGGCGGACGAAACCGCGGGAATCAGCTAGTTCTATATTTTAAAAAACCACGTTGCATGTATCAATAACAAGAGGGTGGAAACCCTCGCAGCATCAGGTAGTAATTTCCTGTATCCCATTCTATCAAATATCAAGATCGTCTGATAATGAAATTTAAATTTGTCAACTGCATTTGCAATTTAGCAATGTCTTATAAAAGACTACAATCGCAATTATATGAAATAAGCAGCTCGGTTTGAACGAACAAAATGACTCTATCAAGAAACCCATTTGTAAGTGGTTAATTTAAAATTAATTATTATGTAAAGGCTTGCTTGGCTATGTGGAAAATTTTTGATGGTCTACCATGATTTCCCATCTATCGACTTTTAGTTTTAATATAGACAGATTCGACATTCGGATGTTACCAAACTCATCGAATTTTGAACCGTCTTAGTTCAATTCCATAAAACATAAGCACTTATTCTTAAATAAGTTGCTTTTAGGGTTCCAGGAACTCTGTCCGTAGGATTTCTAAACTATTAGATGTAGAGACTTGAAATTTTCCACACTGATAGGCCATACTAAAAATTCATTAGGTAAATTATTTTGAACGAAATCGGACAAAACCTTCTAAATTATTTTTCATTTCAATTTATCGCGTATCAGATACAGAACCCTTCTATATAAGCGTGATCTGAACACGTTCTTGGCCACTATATTTTGTTGTATATTATACAGTAACTTAATAGTTAAGGCTCGTGTTAGTTTAAGTTGTTGTTGTTTATTATTCCTTTTTCCACAAAGTATGAATAAAAGCTATTATAAGTTAAGTTGCTTTCTTTTAAAAGAATTTCAACTCTCTAAACGGTACCAACTAATTCATGTTAAGGTCATTCTGCAAGTAGGTGTATTGACCAGCTATGTTAATGAGTTATTACAATTAATTTACTTATATAATTGTAGGACATTTAAGGAACTCATTATGCAGTGTCTTGACTTCCTATATTACTATTACCCACTATACTCGATTCACATGTTTTTGTCTGCTTAGTGCAGTCAAGTGGTAATTTCATTTGACCCAAAATATTTTTTGAGTTTGTTATTTTTTTAATCAACATATGTGAAAAATTCTTTCATACAATCTGGCTGCTTTAAAATTCATCAGTGGCAAAAGAGTGGGCTGCAAATCGGAATGTTTTATCCCCCACTCAGTTAGACTGGTTTATCGAAAAAAAGTCATTGCTATTTATTCTAGTATGGCTGCAAAGTCCAAATAACAAATGGCCAACCGATCAATTGTCACAAATAAGACTATTTGCGACAAAACAGTGAGTAACAATGGTAGCGACAGTCTACAGAGCATTTTGATATCGATATAAAAAAATCACTATTGCATTCATGGCGTTGATTTCCTGTTCATTTTTAGTCTCTCGATAGACTTCGATTATATAGTTCGTGTGTTAAATGGGACAATGTGCGAGACACGTGCGCGTATGGACGGCAAAGTGGCTATAGTCACTGGTGGTAGCTCTGGAGTGGGATACGAAACTGCGAAGTACCTGGCAAATAAAGGAGCCAAAGTCATCATTGCCAGTCGCAATGAAACCAAACTTTATAGAGCTAGAGATCGTATAGAACAAATAACAGGCAATAAAAATGTTACCTATAAAGTCCTTGACCTAGCATCCTTAAAATCAGTACGAAAATTTGCCAGCCATACTCTTAATACAGAAGAACGTATTGATGTGTTGGTAAACAACGCTGGAGCGATAGGTCTTCCCGATCGGCTCACAGAAGATGGCCTTAACCTCACCATGCAAATTAATTACTTCGGTGCATTTCTACTGACGTATCTATTGCTACCTCTGTTAAGAAATTCAGCTCCTAGTCGTATCATCAACAGTTCTGCCTCATCGATGTACATCGGACATATTGATTTTGATCACTGGAATGATGTTGGAAGATACACACCAGTGGAAGTTTTGGCAAACTCAAAATTAGCCGTTGCGCTATTTACAGCTGAATTGGATCACCATTTTGAAGATGGTGGTGTTACAGCAAACAGTTTTGATCCTTTCGTCGTAAGAGATACTGATATTTTGAATAATTTGTCCGATTTAGCGCAAGACATTACAAAGCTCTTTGTGGATATGATCGGCCAGCCGAAAGAAGATGTAGCGAAGCAGCTCACTTATCTTGCTGCCGCTCCTGAGTTAAAAAACACCAGTGGATCGCATTACAAATTTTGTAGAAAGTGGATCAATCACTGGTTGATTTGGGATAGGAATCTGACTAAAGAGCTTTGGGAGGTTTCGAAGCGGATAGTAAATATAACGCAAGAAGAAGATTGGGAAGTAAATATCATATAGTTCACGCATATATGTAAATAAAGTATATAACATAGTGTAACAGTGAAAATATTACAGACTGGTTTGATGTAAATAGTTTTTAATGTGGGTAAATAAAGTTGTATCCATGTAATTAATAAATGTTTTTTTCAATAAAATAGGATATTGTTTAAGAATGTTTTTAGTTCCAATTTGTGGAAAGTAGTAACAATTAATATTTTAATATTTCATTCGTTTTCAGGATATTTCGCAAAGTAATGTTTGTATTTATGTGTAGTGTAAAACTTTTTTTTTAATAATAGCAAATGCGCATTTTTGTATTATGCGAATGTAAAATTGACAGGCGCTAATATAAGAAGATTAATTTATGTATATAAAATTGAGGTGTTTATTGTTCTAAAGTCAAACAAAAAACAATTCTTAAAATTGTTGAGTTAATATCGGCTTTCTACTGTAATTTTCGTAACTGCTGGAGAAATTTTAAAATTCATTGGCAGCTAGTTAATCTTAATCATACATGTTCGTCCTTAAAACTAAGTTTACGGGAGTTCTTCGTGTCTAGCACTGGGCAGAGTTCTCAATAAACTTTGACAGTTATTTACAGTCAAAATGCTCCAGTTTTTCAGCATTCTCCAAAAATTACGAATTATTATTTAGATGATTTTTGAAAAAATAAATCATGTTCTACTACTTGCAAAATTGCAAGCAAATGTTCTTAAATTTACATTATCATCTTATATGTGTATTAGAAATTATATTCAAGTTTATCATATTAATTACTAAAAGTTAATATCAATAAGTATTCCGCTTTAATTTTTATCCGCTATAATGTATTTGTAATTGATATTTTTTCTCTTGTTAATGTTGTGGTAGCCATGAATTAGTTGAGCATTTTCCACGTACTTACATATCTTTTCATAGTATAAAATGAAGTCGCTTTCCGCCCTCGTATCTTTGCCCTCCGCCTAAGGATAACCCACAGTAACCATTTTTATCTTTTACGTATTCTAAAAAATAATGAACTCTTTACGAAGCTGTTATAAAGAATAACGTATTAATCCATTTGAATACGCTAGAAACGATGTACATTTTATGAACATCAAAATTGCCTTTAACAGCACATTATTAAATTTCATATTTTACAAGATATGATAGATTTAAAATAGTTTGGAAAATCCAAAGAGCACGCCCCAAACACTAACTTCTTCTGCTAAAAGACGCTCAATACAACTCCTATTGTAGTGCAGTAATATTCCGCTAGGGTATCCAGCTGAAATTTAGTTTTTCGTTATTTATAATTAAACGATACCGAATTACACACCCATTTTCAATAGGAAACAGCGCACCGTAAATCTGAAGCTAATAAAAAAAACTTATACATGATAAGTTGACCGTTTCGAACGCCATCCTGCCAGATCCAAACATACAGACAACCGGAAGTCCCAGGAAATATTTATTTTAGTCTGTTTTTTTTACACTTAATAAAATTATTATATTTGTATCAAAAGTAAGTAAGTATCAAAAGTATTAAAACATTCGACTTTCATCTTAAGCGATGTGTATTTACATTTATCAATAAGTGCTATACCAATGAAATAGAGTGGTTTTCAGTTCAAGAAATGGCTCGATTTTGATTTAATGAGAGTAGAGCACACCCCGTGGGGCGTGCAATAGGGAGGCAGAGCAGCCGGCCGGCGGCCAGTCGTGGGGGTAAGTGACCAATAGATGGCGCTATGTTTTGATATTCAATAATAAGCCGACGTGCGGGCAGGACAACGTCTGGTGGGTCCGCTAGCTTAATAATAATTTATCATATAACTGTATTATTGTCTCAGCGTTGGCTATCCGAAGAAACAAATAATAATAATCATTATAAAGGTAGTGAGTACCTAATATCTTATACGCCTTTCAGACGCATTTTCTTACGTATCGGTGACAGCATGGCAAGCGTTTGTTTTACAAATATGGCTTTATGACTCTCATTAGGAATATTTGACATGCACAGACCATAGCGGCGTGGAAAACACACTTTCCCATTTCACCGCAGAATCCTTTTAAAGTTTGCTGTTGTCCAGCGATTTTA
The DNA here is from genome assembly GCA_024363005.1 of Charaxes varanes. Taxonomy (NCBI): domain Eukaryota; kingdom Metazoa; phylum Arthropoda; class Insecta; order Lepidoptera; family Nymphalidae; genus Charaxes; species Charaxes varanes. Next base: position 4,836,966 of record JANCMC010021608.1, read on the forward strand.
AGTCGCAAGCGATGGCGGTTTTCAACTAACTTAAAAAAAGGATGAGGTTCTCAATTACACCGTATGTTTGTTACCTTAGAAATTTCGACTAAGTGAACCGGTTTTGTAGATTTTTTTTTTATTTGAAAGCTGTTGCTTCTCGCGTTGTCTCATTTCAATTTGATCCAGCTCTGACAATTTGTAGTTGATTTTTTTTTAAGAAAGAAAGATTATGGTACTAAAAGAGCCTGATGTAAGATAGCCATCGTAGCTTGTAGACACTTACGCGGTAATATCCTCTTAGTGGCCCTATAACAACTCTGGCTATCCCTACTCACCAGCACGAATAAATTAACGGTAAGCAGCAAATGTAAGCACAATAATTAAAAATCCTATTTTATCAGAACGCAAGAAACTCTCGTAAATTTAGATCTTAAGTTAAATCTATATATTTATAAACGAAAAGACACATATCATGAAATTTCAAAAACCGCGTGACGTACAAATATGAGCCAGATTAAGTAGGTCTCAGAACTTTTGCAAGTCTAATCTTTGAAACATAAGCACAACATTGCAAAAATTTCTTTTATCAAAACGCGGAGAAACTCTAGGAATTTGAGCATCTTATAAGTATAATTTGACACGATAATAAACAAGATTTAAGACTCGTAATTGATTGAAAGCAGCCAGATTTTAAATCGGATTTTTACTAAAAGGTAGAGACTAGAGCTTTATATGTAGCTTTCATTACGATAATGTTTAGGTCCTAGCATCATCGAAAATTAGTCAAGGATGATTTGGTAGTAAGTACCCAATAAAAATATTATGAAACTTAAGTTACAAGTACTTAAATTGCTTTTTCTTATGCCTTGGAGCAAAAGCAAATATTTGCATAATTCACACGGAAGTAGGCATCTTGCCTGTCACTCACATAATGATACGCACATTATAAATAAATAGTAAAGAAATACTTGGGGACACTATTAATGGATGATGCTCATTTCTGTCCCGCTTTTCATCATCAATCATCATGTTTTCTTAATAGCTACTTACGATTTATTACTGTTTAATGAAAATCGTCAAAGCGGGAGTTTAATTTTTTTTTTTTTTTGCAAAGATTAACGATGTTCAGCGGTACCCGATTCAAAAACATGTTACTAGCTGTTTCTCTGACTTCATCCGCGAAAAATTGTGAGAGCCTTTAGAACTCTTTAATCTTGCTCTATCGAAAAATCTTTCCTAATCGGATGTTTACTAATTATAAACCACCTCCTTGCAAAATTTCATCTTTGTACTTCCCACGGCTTTATATATATATATATTTTATTTTTTGTTTTAATAAACATTGTAGTGTTTTTATAACACTTAGGTATTTAAGATAAATGGTTGGAAGAATGTGATAAGTGTTATTTCCATGTTATTTTGTACGTAATAAACACTAGCGAGCCAATAAATAAAATAAAATAAAATAAAATAAAATACTCTAAATCTGCCTCCATGGCAAACGTCATCTTTGTACGTTCCGTTATCGAGTTTCGGCTTTTATATATAAAGATTTAAGGGCTTTAAATTAAATAATAAAGATGTCTAGATATATTAAAGTCTAGCAGTACATGAGATGCGAATTAGGCTATGTTGGTGCGATGCCAAAAGAGTTAATTTCGGAGGCGTCACGAAGACGTGGACACTGTGTCAATCCGTTAGAAACACGACAGAAATGAAGTGCCCCAGCCCATCAGTTGCACTAGATTTAGCAGACCTGGAAAATACTGTTGCTGTGATAAAACTCATTTTTAACTATCTAAATGTTAATAAGTGAAGCGAAAATTTCCGGTACCTATTTACGAAAATTACGCGGACGGAGGAATATGAAATTTGGAATAATTATAGTTTATATATAGTAAGGTGCGCGAATGCTAATATTTTTATAAAATATGCCTTATTAATACATTAGAGTATTAAAGAAGACTTAACGCACACGAATGCCAAACGATTTACACACACATGTATACATTTTACTTTAAGATTGTGTCAAATGCTACAATATCGTTGTACTAAGATGGAAATTTTGTAAATAGCTTTAAATATATACGCAAGTGTAAAGATTTGTGGCCGATTTCCGACCGCCAGCCGATATTTAGTTTTTTTTTAATATACCTACTATTAAGTCACGCAAAGCCACCATCCCCACCACATATTGCTTTATCTGAACTAAACTCTACTTATTTAATGACTTTATATTACTAATCTGTACTAATATAGAAAACTGAAGAGTTTGTTTGTTTGGTTGCTTGAATGTGCTTATCTCAAGAACTACTGGTTGGATTTGGAAAATTCTTTCAGCGTTAGATAGCCCATTTATCAAGGAAGGCTAAAGGGTATACATCATCAGGCTAAAATCGTACTTTGTTGTGTAATTTTATGCGGACAAAGTCGCTGTCACAGCTAGTATATTTTATTTATAATAAATCTCAAATGAAAAAGAATTTAAGTCGCCATTTTATAGTCAACACTAAGTACATAAGTTTATCCAAATTTAAATTAATTTATTTGCAAATGTGAATACGTGATGTTGTTTGTCCCAAATTGAAATTACAGTATCATGTAAATTTTGATAAACCTCCATTACACATTTTTATAAGCTCATTTGGTTGATTCTTTATGAAGGTTTAATAATACGATCATGTTGGGGCGGATTTTATTCAGGGAAACGATTTTATTTTTGCCCCGGCGATAATCTGGCCGGCCGCCATCTTGACGCGATCTTTGTAGGTCATTGACTAGTCCAACTCTTGTTTCATTGAAATTGTTTATTTTTTTAAATGTGTATTTAAATTGTGTATTTAATTAAAATGATAGATTTATTTAATAAAAAGAAAAACTAAAATATAAATAATTTTTAAATAAAGCAAAAACCTTCAAACACATCAAGGTAATGATAATGTGCTGCACAAATTCTTGATTGAAGTCAGTATCAAAGTCAAATAGGTTCCTCGCTACAACGATGGCACTGATAAAATTTATTTAAATTTTATATTTGACGTATGGTCTATCAAACAAAAAAAGAATCATCAAAATCGGTTTAGAGATGGTGGAGTAATCGTGTAATGTAAATACAAAAAAAGCATGCAGTCGAATAGAATTTTTTCAAAATCCATCTTTTGGGAAATATATAAAGGGTTGTGTTAAACAATCACCTTCGTCCGCTCGTATCGTTCCATTGCTGGACTAGACTGTCAGCAACATGCCCTGTTAAATTTGAAACGAATACTAAAGCTATGTACAGTCAACTAAGAAAGTGCTTTACCATTTTGGATGACAGCTCCTAGTTAAAGAAAGTTTTGCTAAGGGTTATTTTATGAAATTAATACAATGAATAACAAGCAAAAATAACCCTTTTAGCTAATTCACGTGCAAACGACATTCAACCTTAGCGTGGCAGACCGATTTCTTGGTTGACTATACTTATTATGTCAAAATATGCTAATAATACAGTAGCTGTTGGGACCATCTTTTGGATATCAAAATATTCGTGCCAGACGGTTTTGAAAGGTTTACAGGACTGAAACAAAAAGCAGACGCTGCACTGGTTTCAATTCTGACTGCCTTAAAAATACAGGCAAACATTGTAGTCCCGGTCCAAAATAAACAACGATGATGTATCGGGATGCACGCGCGGTTGTAACACTGAACCGGTGAGATCAGCCACCTTGTGCCAGATTCGGCCGACGCTTCCTCTTGCGAAATGCTAAACGCTTTAACAGATGACGAATGTCGAAAAATTTGCATCAACACGTAATACGTGTCTGCATTTTGCGGCTAAATAATGTCAGATAGGTTTCATCCACATGATTCCAGTTGGGCTGGAAGATGTGTTTCAGCCATTTGGGAATACTTTGGTTATAACTTAACCATGACCTTTTTACAGTTTCTGCATTAGTTCTCGATAAATTCCAAACTGAAAGAAATGAAAAGAGTACCAATTAAGAAAATTTTAGGGGTGCAAATATTATTTTTTCTAACTAGGATGAATGGCCCACGAGTTCGTTGCGTTTTATTGATGGCGTAACTTTCCGAATCTGTGGTAGTTGTTAAACCATTTGATTTTACGAATTCAAAAGAGCTTGTAATTATCTATTTATAAATAAAAACTGCACTCTAACAGTGCAGCAACAATAACGGAATCGGGGATGCAACATACCTAACTATTGAGGAATTTTGAAAGAGAGATACCCAAATTTTTGTCTAATTTCTTCGGAGTCAGGAGTTACGGCTGTATACCTGATTATGATCAGATTTACAGTATGTACGTTAGCTGTTTATTACATATAGTATATATATCAAGAAGCCGACCATTTTTTGCCAAGATGATTTATGTTTTTTGCACAAATTTGCTGTCTCTTTTGACAGATTTATGCAAAGTAATTTACTTTTGTCCAACATACTTTGCTAACCATTTAAGAATATTTTCCTCATAGTTTAAAAGTCAGACGTTCTAATGTATTGACATTTAGCACGACTAGACGCATTTTTAGGCGCCACGAAGGCGCCGACTCTCCCTTGAAATCCTCTAACCCTCTGGCTATAAGCCAATTGAAGGGTAAAGCGGACATTAGTCTGAGAAAACTTTAGCTTTAATAGCTTATAGATGTAGAAAATAAGCTAACAATAGTGTCAAGATTAAATGAATACGGCTTTTGATTCCTTCAAAGTATTTTTGCCCAGAAGGGCATGTCAGCAATCAGAAGTAAGGACTGAATTCTTCAATCATGATCTTATATGATTTTTTTGTTAATCAATTTAAGCATCAAAGGCATGAGGCCTGTGCCAATAGGCATGATAGTTTTCAAAAATCATTTAAATTACGTATTTATCTGATTAAATAAGTTACATAAAGCGTAAGAAACGTATTTCTTTTTAAATTGCAAAAGATATTAATGGAAATTAACAAAAAAGGAAACTACAAAATAAAACAATCCGCCATGACAGCTTCAACACCCAGCAGAGCGTACGTCACGTATAGAGTCAATGCGTTCTATAAGGCGATCGCAGTTTTAAAATGCTTATAGATCACAGATCATAGAACTATTTCTATGGTCTGAGTTATAGATATTCAACATTTGACAACCATGATCGTTACTGTTGCGGTGAAAACTTCCACGTGACACTCAGTGGCACACACTGATAACGGTACGCAAACGATTTCTGTCTGTATTTTCGACAAGCCGGTGATATCTAGTATGCGGTATTTTTACTAAAAAAGCTAATAATATTCTAAAATATAAAATAATTAAATTATAATTATAAAATTTTAAAAAATACTATATTTACTTTTCGCCGTGAAAGATCTAAATAAATATAAATAAAGTACTTAATTATATTTTTTTAACTCCATAGTGTTTTGTACGTTCGATATCCAAACAACTCTTCCAAAATATTTGCTTGTTCCCTATTGAAAAATTCCCTTAGAATCTAATTAAATGGGACAAAAAGCGCTTAGAGAACAATACACCTTATTGGTTCTTTATCCCATTTAATTGGATTCTATGGGAATTCTTTAACAGGGCTTAGTCGTAGATAAATATGGTAGAGGTAAATACGTTAATTAAAAAAAAGATACTAATTTGCTTATGGGCGATAGTCGTGTATTGCTTGGGCTTCGAGACAGTCGGGATGACGGTTATATATTTAAACGTAGGTCCGTTAGATGTTTCAACATTAATTACCAGAACTTGGTATCGTGGCAGGGCCCAAGTTGTGAGAACAAGGGCAATGACGAAAGCGACCCAAAACTTCAAGAGCTTTTAAATAAGTTCCGTGTATTTAAGTCGTATATTTTCTCCCTGCTTATAACTACACTAGTTGTTACCCGCGGCTACGTACGCGTAAAATTAGGTGAAAAATATTAGCGTGATGCATGTGACAGACTAAATAAAAATTTTAATTTAATAATATAATAAAACTGTCAATTTTGGAACTTAATTACGGAAGTGTATTACTAATGATATATGCAAAGGAAAATATCCTTGTATATGATATCATGGTATGTATGCGGAATTTTTGTAGATTGGAGTGCTGAAATTATTGGCCAAGTTATTAGAATGTTAGCAAGTCAAGTTATTAAAACGTATTGTAGAAAGTATTTCTAGTGTAAATAATGCACTTCAAATATGGACATTTAATCAATAGAGAGACGAATTTCTTAGCCTTCCATGGATTCTCAGTGCGGATGCCGAGTCCATCGTTTTGCAGAGGAAGGAACCATAGCAGTGCCCGGGACTTGTGACCTAGGTGTAGGTTTAAGAGCGCGCTCTTTATAGTGAGAACGGCTGAGCTTCGGCTCGCCTCTGACGCTGTGAAGGTCACTCTGACAAACAGGATTACACGATCAGGAAAAAAAAAACACAACAACAAAAAGTTAAATTATTATTATTTTATGATGTCTAAGTAAAATTTATACGCAATGCATAAATGCCATACCTCATGCAATTCTGTTTATAATTGTAGAAGTTACACATCATCGGATAGACGGCCGGACAGAGTGAAACTATTAGTGTTCCTTATGGGACTAAGGAACCCTAAATGAATAAGAATTACAATCGTAAACGTAGAATACTTTTGTTATAAATAATGTAATAAATTTGTTAATTCAGATAGTCGATTGGATTTTTCTAGTAAATAAATAATAATTTTTCATTATAAATAATCAAATACGAATCATAATCATAATGTGAGCATTCGTAACTAAATCCCGTTAATAAGTTACCTCTAATTGAAATGGTCATTTTTTTTTTATTCAACGCTTCTTCTTCTTTTCCAGCGTTATAGTTTCACTGAAAGATAATGATAATTTTAGGTATATCTCAAAATATTCGTAACTAGTTGTGTTCGCAATTTCGTCTGCGTGAAATTAGATAAAACAAGACTCGTTACAGCCTCTAACCTTCCTCGATAAATGGGCTATCTAACACTGAAAGAATTTTTTCCAATTCGGACCAGTAGCTATGATTATCGCGTTCAAGCAAAGTATAAAAAACTCTTCAGCTTTATATATTAGTATACATATGTACTCTTCCTATATGTATACATCGCATTTTTGTTAAAGTGCCACACATATGGCCACTTGAATTGCTTAAATTAATTTTATTAAACGGTTACACATACACATACTTCAATTTGATTTATTTCTACATACTAGAAATCCCCTGGCGGTCGAAATTCGGCTACTAATGTGTTTAGATTTGTGCTTTATTTACAGCCATATACCAAATTTTAATTCAATTGTACAAGCACTTTGTAATATTTATCAGTTATAACCTTTTTTAGTTGATGCTGATATTCTTGTAAAGCAGTGGAGAGAGCTTCAGAAAACTGTAACAGGAGAATGTAAAGAAGATTTAGATGAATACGTGGAGGGACTACAGGAAAAGTTACTTTGGGCTTTAAAAAGTAAGTTACCCTTTGCTATAACCAACACGATTTATTATCAAAATTCCTATAAAAATTGTACGGAGATAGTCCCATTACATAAGTCTGAACGTATGCTGCTAAAATTAGTATATTTTCGGTTTTATGATAATTTAATAACGTTTATTGTTTTATGCAATCAAAGATTTAAAAATTGTCGATACTTTCGAAAGGTAATAACATAGTTTTATGTTTTGCATTTCAAATTTAGCGAACGCGTTGCCTAACGCTTTAAAAGTCATAATTACATAATTTATACATCCATGATTATAGAAAGTGTAAAATAGATATCGTGTATTAATGGACAAAATCGCGGAAAACGCTAGTATTACAAAATTTAGGCTATCTATTAAACGGCCGAACGTAATACCTTATTATCATAAGCTCGGGAAACGCTGTACGGTTGTAATTAATTATATTAAAATCGTTTATCTATTAATTAAAATACCTTAGTTCCAATAAATGCCAGTTAAGCCAGCAATAGCAGATACTTCTAATAAAAATGTCTTACTAAGCTTTATGTTCTTAAATGTTCTAAATTTTGTACGTTTGAGTATAAATAGGAGATTGTTGGACCGAGCGTTAAGTAAGTCATTAATGCACGACTGTTGCGTTAGTGCCCAAACGAACGCGAGGGCACTAAATTAACACAAGTTCATCAATACTCACTTTAGCTAGGCGGGTAATCTGCTTTTATTTCAACTACATCGCTGTCTATTTCCATTTTTTAACTTCTTTTACTAAATATGAAGTACCAAAGTTTTGCAATGGTATAGAATGCGCGCCATTTGTTTTTTTACGGTTTTATTCAGTCGATTTTTATTTTCAGCCAATATCTGTTTGGTCCAATGCATACAATTGTCGAACAACTATAAGCTGGGTGAATGTGGGCCTACCTCTAATAAAACATCTTATAATTTGGAAATCCTAAGGGGGGGGGAGACCACCTTGTAAGACACCTTGAACGCCAATTACTCGAAAATGACACCTAGACGGTGGGATTGAATAACAAGAAAATGCAGCTCTACTTCACATGTCCCATAAATCCACCCTCAAAAATTTAAATTATGAATATTTTGAGATGCCAAAAATGCATTCGCAGTATATGACTACACCAAACTTCATGCATATAAGTTCATATTGTAGAAGTTAGGCCGGTCGAAAGGGACAGGGCGAAACTATAAGAGTTCCTTGTAGGACTACGGAACCCTAGAAAACAAGATAAGGTACCTAATTTTAAATAAAATTTCGCCAAAACACATGATTTATATAAACCATATTAATGAATGCATGAGAAGCTAAACTACTTTGCTTTAATCCGCGAATGAATACGAGGGAAAATCGGTGTAATGCTGCAACCCACTATTTAGACATATAGTTTTCGTCTCCTTACATATATAGATATAAATAATATTGGGGTTCTTCACCGCTTACTGATTTTAAAGAGAAAATTTACCAAGCACATTTTTCATATTTATCTGATGGTTCTACGGGCAATAAAAAGTGTAGTTTGTGTTAAGAAGTGTCCTAATGGAAGACGATGCGATCGCGCAACTTCAATTAGGACACTTCTTAGACATCAACATGTTATATCGCGCGTTCGTACGAACTATGTTCGTTCGCATCGCGCATTCGCGTTCTCTTAGAACATCACCTTACTGCTGTATTATGCCCGCTACACATATATCGATAAGTCGTTGCGATTTAACTGCATTTATCTCTATGTGTATATAAAGAAAGTGGAAAGTCCTTGTCGATTAAACTGCACAGTTTTAGCGTTTGGTTGGCGATCGCTCTTGACGGCGCTTGCTTTAACGTTCCATTTGACTACACAGTTAAATCGCAACGATTTATCGATACGTACGCGTCAGCTGTTTCAAGAGGTTTATCAAATTAGATTCTTAAGATTTCACTTAAAATATACAAGCTGCGAACTAACTACGTCCTGGTAAATATTTTTACACGAATCGATGTACAGCTGATGGCGAAATTTATGATAACTACATCTACATCTTTAAATAGCTGATTATTGCACCGAGCGCAAAGTGAGTCATTAATGCATCAGTGTTATATGGGTGGTTGGTGACAATGCCACATCATTTTTTTTTTTTTCAACTTATCCGGTCGAGTTTTATTTTCAGCCTGTATCTTTTTTATCCAATGCATACATATTATATGAAACTTTTTAGAAGACCTTTTAACCTCCGTGTAAAATTTATATTTGAATAAAAAAGAGGGCAGTAGTAAAATTTCAATATAACATTAGTGCACTGTTATGGTTCTAAGCAGAAAAGGCTTCCTATCTGATCGGTTAGGTAGTGATTATTGATAACATTACTGCATAGAAAAAAGTATTTTATTCATGGATATTCGTACTAGACTCATATATGCCTTTAATGTATAATTAATACGTAAAGTACCATTTTTAAGAAAATTACGCGGGCGGTTATGAAATTCGGCAAAATTATACTTTACTAGCTGTGTCCGCGTCCGTATAAAATTAGTTAAGCTTATGATATATATAGCCAACAGCCTTTCTTGATAAATGGGCTATTTAACTCTGAAAGATTTTTTCAAATCGGACCAGTACTTCCTGAGATTAGCCCGTTCAAGCAAGCAAGCAAACAAACAAACTCTTCAACTTTACATATTTTTATAGATATAGAGAAGTGTGCTTATTGCTAATATAATTTATAAACTATGCATTATTAATAGATGAAATTATAAAAAATAAAAACACACGCACACCGAAGCCATTGCTTTTAAACACTCATTAGTTCACACACAGACATTAGTTGTCAAATATAACAATAGATGTCATTGTACAAAGAATCAACATTTTGTATACAACTTCCGATACGAGATACATAAAACAAATCGAGTCTATACAGAATAAATTTCTTAAACATTTTAAATATAAACTGAAACTATCTAACCGACCGTTCTCTGACGTTCCCACACTTGCAGATCGACGTACAGAGAGAGATCAGATATTTCTATACAAAATATTGAACAACATTATTGACTGTCCTTACCTTTTAAATAAAATTCTATTTAGATGTCCTCGATCGAGTTCACGTAAGAGAGATCTGTTTCATGTGCCTTTACTTAAAACAAAGTATGCTGATAACATGTTTGTATATCGGTCATGTAAATCTTACAATAAGATATTTCATGACCTAGATTTATTTAATATAAAAGTACCTTCTTTCAAAGTTAAACTTAGGAAACAGATACTTTTGCAAACAAAATAGTTTAAATTAAAAGTTTAATTAAGTAGCTTTATCGTTATAATTGCTCTTAACTTGTTTATTGTATACCTTACAGTGGAAACTTTATTGACATAAGAACTATTATTATTTGTATAGCTATTTATTTTAAGTATGTTGTTTGTTTCCCAAATATTAATAAAATAAAAAAAATAAAAATAAAAAAAATAAATCCCTATCCCCTACTCCTGTCTTTCTAATTAGAGGTAGCACCATGCTTGTAGCCGAATTGGGCCGACGCGTCCGGGTACAAGTACCTCTTTCTCACATGAGATCGGCGTGAAGTGGCGGCAATGCTATCACGTCAAGTGACGGTATTTTTGTCGCGTTTCGTTCGGTTTGTGAACCTTCCCGGTAGCCTAAACTCGCCATTAAAAGCCGGCAACGCATCAGCTAGCTTCCTGGTCCTGCAGATGTCCAAGAGCATCAGTAGGCCCTTAGCCGTCTGCTGACTGCTCGTTTGCCTTGCCCTTCCTCCGCCTCCTCGCGTCGTGGTCCTCATTTCTGAGGGTCGTGGTCCCCCTGCTGAATTAGTTTAGTCCCATAAAAAGAAACATTAAATACAGATGACATACGTCTAGGAAATGTTGAATAACTTAATAATACTATTTTTTCCTTTAAAAAAGTGTGTGAAATGGTGACAGCAGATGAGAAATGTACGATATACGTGCGCTAGAAAGTACGTCGGTACCATCGCAGATCCCTTCCCAGATTATCTATGTCTTATTCATGGCGTTATCCTTTTTCTTGTCACATTAGTAAAGGCAGGTATATTTTCTCACGCGGCGCGCGGAGGCATGTTTCCAGTACATTGCTATGATTTAATAGAAAAAAGCGATCAGAAAGTGCTAGTATAACGGTATATGAAAGTATTCCTAACACAGAAAATAAAAACTAGTAAATTTAACACTTAAAATGGCAATATGTAACAAACGGGCAAAACGGGCAACAATCATACGGTTCGCAGATGCAATGCCGACTTTTAAAAAATGAAAATGCTCTTTTTTTGTAAGTTCCTAATTAGTCACTATAGGTAAGAGCTAGCGGTTGATTTTATATATAATATAGTTAACTATATTATATATAAAATCAACCGTCGTTCGTTAGTCTCGCTTAAACTCGAAAACCTCTCGACCGTTATAACTTCTGTTTATTTTATTTCATATTTCTTATTTCAGGAAAAGTTTAAAAGAAAAGAAGAAGTAAAAGAAAATTAAAAACATATAAAAGCATGTAATGGTCGCTTTTTCGGAAGTCCCCATTAGAGGACAACAGTCTAGTACAAACGTCATCCATTAAGAAGACGTTTGTACTAGACTATATGACTAACGTGACGTTTTAAACCATTATTTCGTGAAACCTTCAGCCAGTGTCACATTTTATGGATAAGACAAAGGAGATTGGTTAGCTAGCTAATAGCAAACGTACCAAAGATCGGGGGAAGACGTCTGCCGGGTCTGCTAGTGTATACTAAAAAAATAGATAAAAACACCATAGCTCGCTCATATTACATATCTTAGCTTCAAGGTTTAAGTGGAGGTGCCACCTTATTTTTAGATAAAATCTCGAGATAAGCATAATCTGACGACGCGTTTCTTTACACGTCGCGACTTGGAACTTTGACGCGTCCGCAAAACTATTCTATGCCTCTCCTTTTATACAGTTTTTCGCCATGTTCACGCGTAACTTTACCATGGATATGGCTTTTGATTTAGTTTTTGTTTATACTGTCATACTACAAGTAGGGTTGCCAAACAAAAATCGCTTTTTTTATAGCTGGAATCCTTTTCTTCTTCCCAGGAATATTTGCAAATGGGAGTGTAGAGCTCAATGGCACTTTTTTTGAAATTAGCCTATGCTGTCCCACTGCTGGACAAAGGCCTCGCCCTTTTCCAACCACACCTTCCTTTCCTGACCAACTTGAATTCATTTCTTTACCGCAAAATCGTCCTACTTGGTCGTCGGTGCCCACTGGTGGGAGCTCATACTGTCGCGACATTGGCCCACTTTGCGGGTCCATCCTTGCCACGTGCTCAGCCCATTCCCACTTCAGCTTTGCTGACTTCTTTTTATATTAAAAGGGGAAAACTGGCACGCGGGCACTGACGCCCACGAACATGACGCTCGCTTCCGGCCTTTAAAGAGGAGTTTGGGCCAACGGGAATTCCCACGAACTGCGACAACAATACTATCACTTGACGTGACAGCATTGCCGCCACTTCCCGCCGATCTTAAACCTCTAATTAGATAGACATGAGTAAAGGAATGGGATGGAGTAAAATGATATAACGGTAGATGGAGAGGAGATAAAGGATCTGGATGCTGCTGTCACAATTTTGATGACCTCAGCTTTCAAATAAAAAAGGCATCAAAATCGGCTTATTCATTTAGACGACATGATGCCTCACACAGACACGTCAAACTTATAACACTCCTTTTTGCATTGGGGATAAAAAATAATGATTGTAAAAATTGTAAACTGGCAACCCTAGTGATGGGTGGTCCTATATAAATTTAATCGAGATCTAATCGAACTTAATAGTCCTTTAAGGCGGATATTATACTTAAATAGGCTTACTTTGTACATTTTAGGTGTGAAGTGTAGAATAGCTTAGAAGCAAAAAGATTAAGAAATGTTTGTCTACCTGCATTCACACATGTCATTATTTAAGCTTGTGTTGTGTTTTGCGTTGAGAATCTGGACTGACGCATTTTTCTGAAGTACGTTAGAAATATCTATACGTATATTGTTTTTAGTTCCCCTCATATTGTGGACGTATTATAGCCTTATCGATATCGATAACGTGTATCTCCCCCCACTGTATCTCCCCCTCATATTACCACTGTACATAGTGATTCATTTGAGTTTACTGTTTAATTATTAGAGTACTGTTATAACAGAAAGATATATATATTGTAACTACCATACTGGTGAAGTATCTCTTCTGTCTCTCAAGTTATCCCGGTATAGTACCAGGGTCCGCTTAAATTTCAGAGGATGTAGCTGTGGAACGAGTTAAGACGACTGACGACTAATATCACGAAGTGACATTAATCAGGTCCCACTGTATTACGTATGTACCTTCCGAAACATGGAGGTCAGATGTTTGAAAACCAAGGTTACAAGGGGTCACCCATCTATCACCCGGCCGCGGTAAGAACTGCTTAACCTGGCGATCGACTCAAATGCCGGCCACTGATTAAGCCACGACCTCCTCATTCCAAATCCTCATTGGGCTAATAGATATCAGTAGTTAATTGAAAGTGTCTCTGCTATCACGTCTGTTTACCGTCAGGTCATATACTTCTTTAAAACTCAAATAAATAATACATAGGAATATTTGACACACGAACGTCTGTTGCTAAGGTAGACCACTTAATGCCAGCATTATAGGTAACACACGCCTGCTATACACAATTATTTTTTTTCAAGAAGTATATAAATACATACAAATATATAGATAATACACCCAGACTCGGGGCGGAAATCGAACCCACAACCCCCCGTGCGGAAGGAAAAATCAGGTTTTGACTTTTGAAGTAACCAAGACAACGTAAACTTATTTATTCAATATTCAAATAAGGTGAGAATTAATTGGTTGCGTAGAAGAATTTATGCTAAAAGTTATATATTTCGTCTTCTTTACATTTATTAGATCGACTATTTGAATCTCAAACGCTTAGGAAATAGAAAAAAAATCAGGTTTTGACTTTTGAAGTAACCAAGACAACGTAAACTTATTTATTCAATATTCAAATAAGGTGCCTTTGACTTGTAATATTAAATATTAATAAGGAATAGTTAGTAGGGAATATAATTGTATTTATTGATGGCTGACGAAGAAGTACCAGGAGAACATGGCGAAGGTTAGAAATAAAACGAAAAATATTTCTTTTTTTCGACTCGTAAGATGGCGCTTCAAAATATTGCGATGCATACCAGAGACACGCTGTTTAAGACGTTCCATTCCATTTAAATTTTATCGCTTTTAATATAATACCATCTGCAACCAATAACTATAGACATAAATAAAATTGATGTGTCTGTTTGTAACATTGAAATAAATTTACTAATTTTATATTACTGTATGTGTCTATAATATAAACCTAAGTTAAAAATCTTTGTCTGTCTGTTTGCTCTGGGTGATCTCTGAATCAGCTAAACCTATTTCAACAGAACTTTCATTGGCAGGTTGCGAGGAGTAACATAACGAAAATAATTATAAAAACATAAAATAAAATCTTTCAAAATTTAACAAAATTATTGAAATCATACAGTGGATCAAACTAAGGTGATGTTGTTACACTAAGTCACAGGGTACAGCTAGATTCATATAAGAGTAATATGAATTACTATTGCCAATAAAGTAGTTTGTATAAAAATCAAGATTTAAAATTATCCTTTTCTAATCTGTGTATTCCAAGTACTTATTGAACACCTGCCTTAAATGTAGTCACAATATGTCACGATAGTCCTGGCACTAATGTTCAAAATGTAGAACTGCCTAATTCGACCTAATTAAGTTGTCTACCTTAGGAACAGACGTCCGTGTGTCATATAGTCCTGTATATATTTATTTATTTATTTATTTATATGATGTCAGTACAAAAAATTATTTCGACGTTACAAACATACATTTCAATTTTAATTATATGTATAGATGTATAATTGCTGCCATTCTTACTGTTACGCACTATCACGCGAGCCCTCAAGCGTATAATTGATTGAGGTCAAATATAGTCGTTACTATTTTAATTGCTGTTTAGGCTGATCGCTCATCGGCCGTGTTTATAATAGCTATTTTGTGTAATAGGCGGTAGAGAGAGAGGTAGAGGTAAAGAGAGAGAGAGAGAAGTAGAGGTAGCGCTGCGCTGGCAGTGCTTATAGTCTGTAGCCGAATTGGGCTGGCGCGTCCCGGTATCAGTACCTCTACTTTACATAAAAATCGGCGTGAAGTGGCGGCAATGCTGTCACGTCAAGTGATGGTATTGTTGTCGCGTTTCGTTCGGTTTGTGAGATGATATTTGATGAAAACCGGAGTTAGAATTGGACACCCATATATCCATCTATAATCCGGTCGCAGTAAGAGCTACATAATGGTGACCACTCAAATGCCGGCCACTGATTGAGCTACGGCCTTCTCATCTAATAATAATATTAATTACAAAATCTTTTATTCCTTTTACTGTATCAAATTACAATGTTATAACCTAAATTGAGATGAAATAAATGTTATAAATGGCCTAGTAAGGTGAAAGGGTTGCAGCCTCCGCATCAAATGCCGTCGTACTGAAGAATACGACAGCGGTGAGAACCTAATTGGCTTGGTACCGACTTCAACATATCAGTAGGTGTCTACTCAATTATATGTATGTAAGTACTAATTATTTTTTTCTTTTTAGTTCCTTGGCGTTTTTTGAAGGTGGTTTTCTTTTTATTTATATAAGAGACAAATTGGTAGGCAGTACATCTAAAAATACTACCATTGTTACGTATCATTCATCGTCATTGCTTTGCAACAAAGTGGAGGCGTAGGACCAGTAAAGCAGACCCTGGTCATGTACCGGGACAACGCTAAGAAGAAGAAGAACAGCTGCAATAATGAAATAATAAATTATGAATATATATATCGTCTTATCTGTGGGCTGGTATCTGCACTTAATTAGAGATTGGCGACCATTATGCCTAAAGTGAGCTATCGGTTGTAACTAGCTGAAATAAGTATTTGTTTAGTAGGCAATGTTCAGTGATTATATCTACTATCTTACGTAGATTGGTTCTGCTCATACGTATGAGACTATAGGTCAGAAGAGGATTCAAAGAAGGTATTGCTTCCCTGGATTGTCTACAGTTGTTCCGGTTTGCCCAGGATGTATTCTGGTTAGCCTTTGTCTTATCCACCTGCCATGATCTAAGTAGGCAAAAGGGAAGTAGTACAGGTCCAACAACGGATATATACATATTTAACTTTTAGAATAATAAATTTATTTATATTTTATTTATTTTTTGAGGGGAGATTACTCAATCCATCGAAGCTTGTGAAATTCAATTCGACTTAATGAAACAGTCCGACATAAAACGCGGTCATTTTTACACCTAAATGACTTAATTAAATAATTTAGCATAACACGTCAGCGTTCTATATAAATCGATCGCTTTGTTGCGTGATTGCCGCTCTCGCGTTTGTGAAAACCCTAATTTTCAGGCATGACTAATTTCCTGTACTAGGGTTACAGTTCGCTTAATATTATTGCCTGAGGCAAGTTACTTTATGACTTTATACTTGTCCTGAGGGAAGTGATTTTGATCTATAATTATACCTCAATCATACACGATAGTCAATTTTGTATTCATTTTTTGTTTTTACGTTCAGAAACCTCCGAAAGCTCTATGATAGAAAGATAGACTGATACCCGCGAGGTGATTGCTTCAAACTCCGCTGGTCAATCGTCGTGGCCACTCCTAAGACCAGCTTTTCTAAATATTAGTATTGCCTTTAATGATGGAAAAATTATTTTAAACAGCTTCCCTCCTGTCGGCAATTGCAAAAAAAATGAAAATAATGCACACTCTATTAAATGAATCTTTTCTAAATAGAGAAATTTATAATGTAGTCATAAATAAAACTGACTGACTGATGTGCTATAATTTCGTTTTACATTAAATGATATTCATGAATAGGATAAAATTCTAAAAACAAGTACATATCCAGGTAAACCACTACCGTCATTTCATTTCACATAAATCTTTGATAACAATTGTCACTAAATAAATTTATTAGTACTAAATTAACTGAGTCACTTGCGACAATGAATTAGTCATACTTACTATGTGATAAAATGACAACAAAACTGGATATAAGTCCTTTAACTAAACATATCTCATTTTTCGGGTTTAATTACCTGAAAGAGAATGATTTATTATTAATATTATTTAATAGGAAGCTAACGTTTGCACAATATCTTAATTCTAAACTTAAAATATTTTTCGTTTAATGCAGGTAGAGTATTGTATAAAACAGTCGTGACGCGATGTCCTTTGGTGAAATATAGGTGTCGATATTAGGCAATAAATTATTAGTGGGACAGATATATCTCCGCAAAGCTAAACGGTAGAAGGGATACGTTAAATCTGTAAGACAAGATCTAGTATTCCTAGCAATTAAAAAAACAACGAGAAAATTCCATAGTCATAATAATTCTAGACTATGCGGTTTATGTACTTTATTTAATAGAACGTTATGCCAACTTTAGGAAGAGACAGCCTAGTCTAAGGTAGAGCTATCTTTGTACCACTATCCGTTGATTATAGAGACAACAATAGCCAAGTTTTCTTTCTATCTCTTTCTTATATAGGGACACAAGTTTTATGGAATGTGCAGTCTAGTACTACTATGTCTATGGCAAAAGCATTTCCTGTTAGTTCTCTATTCTACGGTGTAAGGACGATGTGCTGTACAAACTATTAATCAAATATTATCTACTTTTTTAATTGAAAAAAAAAATGTTTAGTAAAATCTGACCACCCAGCTGTAGGTTTAGGAGCGCGCTCTTTATAGTGATCACTAACACTCGCCTTCACTGCCAGTTTTCCCTCCCCTGCCCTAGCCAAATCTGGTATGATCCTACTAATGCGGCTTTAGATGTCCTTTCTAGTAATGAACTTATGAATTAGCATTTAATGTTTAATCGAAATTAAAAAGGTTTAGGTCCTCCATTCGATTGTGTTTTGGTGTCATTAGTTTAGCGGGGAACCTATTTGTCTTGGTACCGACTTGAACGCAAAAGTAGGTGTCTATTAAATTGTATAAATTAACAAAAAGCTTTTTCTTTTTACTTCCTTGGTGTTTTTTGAAGGCGGTTATCTATTAATTAAAAAAAATATATTGATACCATAAAATTCGGTATTCTTGGAGCAAGAAGTCATTCACACTTTTACATAGCATTCTTTGCGAGCAATAAAATATGTGTATCTTTTTTATTCCTAAGTTTGTTGTAGAAGGTCAGAGACATTAAATAATAATTGCCGGCAGCGCATCTACAGGCCTTCTGGTCGTGTAGATGTCCATGGGCGACGGTAGGCACTTCGGTGCCTACTGCCCCCTTGTAACATAAAAAAAAAAAAAAAGATAAATAAAAGAATACAACGAAACACGGGCCTGAATCAATTTATAATCACCACTTATTATAGAACATTAATCAAATATTTCCAATGAGTAATTAAAGATTATTTCGAAAAGTACAGTCAACATTATAGGTTCATAGTTTTTTGTTTTCGGTCAAAACTCATATCTTATTTGTCTAATAAAACATTACGTGTACAGATAAAATGAAGAATGTTTCAAAATCGGCGGTTTTTCCCCTTTTGAGAGTTTCCGCTGCGTGCGTTGCGTAAATGGTTAAAGTTTCGCAAAAATCATCAAGTATGACGGAATTGTTTCCCTATAAGAGTTCTAAATAAAATTCCGCGACAGCATACGTCTATCTTTTAAAGTTGTGTCCCTATAACTGTTTTTATGCTAACCAAATGTGAACCTTAGTGGTAAGCAACAAGGACTGCAGTTGGTGACCTTTTTCGATTGTCATTTTTTGCATTGTTAACCTTTTTTTTGTTATTTTAATACCGACGTGCGAACCGAATTTTAATTGTGGGACACCTTTTTTGACGGTCGAGGGCGTTTTTTTGATTATTTGCCACTTAACTCTATCACGGTGAATGTATTCTGAATGAAATGTTTGTGATGGAATCAGTTTTTTTTTAAAGACGTCACTCGCTTTTTTGTGATTTGAGTTTTTGCGAGCGAAAAAACGTGTGACGGACCCACTCGTCTTTGCTCGTACGGAATACTGTTTCTGTTTTTTTTTTTAATCTTTAATTTAAATATTTTAGATATTTAAATATATTCCATAAGTTTTGTATATTTTTACTTATAAAAATATCTTTTGATTTTGTATTAACTGTTTTTTCGTATTAAAAAAACGGTTCCTTCATATTTTAAAAATAAAAAACATGCGTCAAAAATGTAAAAGATTTTTATTTACGGAAATGTAAAGATTTCTGATTAAGGCAATCGTTCTTTATTGCCCGCAACGCATCTGGTAATGTAAAACCGGTATATTTTCTTTATTAATTAATAAAGTGTTTTATTAACTAAGATCGAAATTCGTGAATTATTTCTATATGTGATTTAAGTTGTCATAATGACAGCTTTGTTTGATTTACGAGTATTTGCTTCTTTACATACGTCGTCTTATATAAATTATTACCCACTTGTAAGTTACAACATTACATATGTGTAAATATTATTTAAATGAGTATATCGCTTTTAAAGGAACCGTTTTTATTTATACAGATAATAAAAGCGGTGCTATACATGTCATGTGTTGTCATTTATGAAATAAACCAGCGCGTTTAGAAATATCGTCCTTTTCTTCACTTTATTTTTTTTTTAATCGTTTGCAATAAGCCACTTGTTAATACGATTCTTATCTATGTATTTCACGACTGTAAATTGTGGTTAAAATTTGGTATTATTCGTAAATTAGCTATGACTGACATATAATATATATGTGTCGCCATTATTAAATCGACAGTCGAAGTAGTGAACTAAGACGCGATAAGAAAGGCATTGGTTTATGTCATGAATGACAACATATAGCGGATATAACAAAAATTATAGACCTGAGGAATGGAATCGAATAGTTCTCCCATTCATCACTTCGCCATAGGAGCGCCTTAAAAGAAAAGTCTTCTAAAGAATCTCGCGAAAATATTTTCACATTTCCAAAAAAAATCCGAGGTAGGAATAATCGGTTTTGTCATGGACAATTAAGATGAAAAAGGAATTGCGGTTGGGTCATAAAAGTGTGAGTTGAGTGACTTATGACCCTCCCGGGGAAGATCAACATCAGATTTGGAGCCCGTCTGATAATATAACTTTAAATTAATTCTTCAATATCAAAGGGCCTTTATCTTTGGCCGCTGAAATGTTGGAGATTTTCGCTTTTTATATAAGATGGCAATACATGATGTAACGTGGCAATACATGATGTACGGTGGCAATACATGATGTAAGGTAGCAAAACATGATGTACGGTGGCAAAACATGATGTAAGGTGGCAATACATGATGTAAGGTGGCAAACATACAAACTATCTGCTTAAAAATGTAACTATACATCAGTAAAGCATATTTTGGCTTAGGTATAGAGTTTCTGAACTTAGGGCTTGTAGAATTAGTATGTGTAGAGTTAGAAACTTGGCTCTACAAGAAATTTGATAACTCTTTGACAGCGCAAGCTATATGGTCTCGCCTTGGCAACATTTTACATAAAGATAAGTTTAATGAGCTATCTAATTAAGCTCTTTTAAAAGCTCAAGTTAGCAGTGGCTTATAGTCTACCGGAGTCGTGATTTGAAATGAGGATCTAATGGATTTTAGTCCATAATTTTATGGTTGACCCATCGAGGTTTAAAGTAAAATACATTCATAATAGTCTCAATAAAATCTGCGGGAAAAATGCGGATACCGAGCGGTAGAAAATAGGAACGCAATGTTACCGACGAATTAAAAAAACGGCAATTAATTAACAAAGCCACAAGAATAAATTCTAATGAAAACGGTTACGTGTTAATTGTTAATAAGTTAAAACTAACAATGCTGGGCGGGGCGGCTAATGCTAATAAGGCTCTATGTAATTGGTTAAAATGGCGTGGGCGTGCGATGTGCCACTGTTATTAAAGTTATGGCGGCAACTTGAGTCACGCATCCTAACACTTATGTATAAAAAAGTTTAAGTACGAGACGCCAATGCAGTATTATAGCAAAATATCATTTCCCTCAGGCCGGCAACGCATCTGCGAGCCTTCTGGTTAAGCAGTTCAGAAATACATCAATAGATACGTATAAATAATACATTCAGACTCGAGGCAGGAATCGGAGCCACTCACCAGTCAAATCAGCTAGTCAACAATTATAGTTTATATGGAAGAGAGTGTGCAGACGCTTTTATTTATAATATGCAATAATATATTAAACTATTAAAATAAAACCACACACACAAACACCAATGTCAAACGATTTACTTGGTTATCTACACAAACACACTCAAGATTGTGTTAAAAACGTGGACACAAATAATTGTCAAATATTACAACATCGTTGTGCTAAAATAAAATTTTCTATATTGCTTTAAATAGGACTGAAGTACGCAAATTTTTATGCGTATCTTGCACAAACCGGAGGTCTTTAAGAAACTAAAGGAGAGAGAAAAAATTAAGAATAATATAAAATCATAACAAAGAATGAACATTGCAAAGATTCATAAAAGTTATGCTAATTTGTAGAAGGGGAAGAAATTGTTTCTAAATTGGCATAAGTATTTCGAGGCACATCTTTGTATAATTTTTTGCAAAATTGAAAGACTTAACCTCGTTAATTCAAAGGGTAGAAGGATGGATTGGAATCCATGAGGTGCTGGATTCAAAACCCAAACTAGCTACACACTACTATACTAGTTTACACTATTTATATTTATTATTTAATTAAATTACTATAAGTGTACGTTTGTTAATTAAAAAAACACTGCCTTTTTAAAGCCCATAGAGTGTCTATACATTGCCAAAAAATTATAGTTTTGATTTTTTTTGTTTATCGATCGTGATGGTAATTATTAAAACTGTTTATCCAAATTATATGCGATTTTCTAGAATTTTGTACCTCGCATAATTTATCTGTGGAATCAGTTGCTAGCTTCGATGTTTCCAAATTGGTAAGACTTAAAGACTTTCAAGAAGCATACTCATTCCCCAAAGGCCGGCAACGCATCTGCGAACACTGTGGTGTTTCAGTTGTCCATGGGCGTCGGTTGTTACTTAGGCGAACCGCCTGCCCGTTTACCCCCTTGTTTATATCTATTCTAATATATAAAACTGAATAGTTTGTTTGTTTGTTAGATACCTCATTTAACAAGGAAGTTTATAAGCTATATATCATCACGTTACAATTGAAGTTATTTTTTTAACTGATTTTAGACGGACGCAGCCATTAATAAAATGTAGCAATTTCATAGGAAGATAAAGGGGTATCTTTATTCTATCAATATTTGGGCTTCCCACAGTTATTAGATTATTAATACACGAACTCCTGAGCGCAAAATTGGCCTATGTGCTATTTGTAGATACCCAACCCAAAAATGCATTGCACGAAAAAGATCCCAAATTAAGACATAATATAATAAACAAGCATTAGACAGACCCCAAAATCAATACCTATTATGTACCAATAACATGGCTCAGGGCGTGGGGTGACGAATACAAAAAACCCCTGGGGTGGGCTACCCCAATTTTTTTGCGTATCCGTAGGGGAGGCCACTGTTTTACATACCATCTGAAACATAGGGGGTCAAATATTTTTAAAACCGGTTTGAATGTAAAAGTGGAAAATAAGGGTTTGAACCGAGTTCCTTGCGGATTTCAGTCCGTACCTTATACCGTTGAGCTATTGAGGCTCTATTTCTGGTTCCCCCGACTGCGTCCGCGTAAAATTGATCTTGCCCTTTACACCTTCTTAATCAAGCCATATCGAAAAATCCGTTGTTAGCGCATGTCTACTAACTATAAACTACGCTGCCAAATTTCATTTTTGTACGTGCCGTGGTCATTATATCCTATCTCACAACCTGAACAGTTTCGTGGTACAGTTTACTAAAAAACTAACACGCCTATATGTTTCAACATACTAATTTAACTTCATATTCAGATGAGATATCTGACTAAAAAATAATGTAATGAAAAATTTATATATGAAGAACTACGCGAGAAATGACAAAGCTCAGCTTTTTGCTAGTTTAATACTTGTTTCATGTTTTATTTTTATTTGTTTAAAGATAATACTAACTATTTTATAGTCTCCCTTTTTTGTGTTCCGCTAATTGTGCCAGTGTGTGTGCTATATAAAACCATTGCAGTGTCGTGCTCGTGCAGTGCGTTGCAGTGCAGTGTCATTTAATTCGATGGGGTAATATAATTATTTTTATAATTTTTGGTATTTTTACTAGGGATCGCCTAATAGTCGAAATTCGGCCACTAATCAGAGATTTGTATACTTTATGCTTTTTTTTGCTTCTGATAGAGCCAGCTCTGCGGATGCACTTCGACCCGGTTGGATCTTTTGTACTCGCCCCGTCTCTTGTTCCCTCAGCTACAGGGCCTCAAAAATCCAGACGAGAAGTTCCAGGATCGCCTGCAACCTGAAGGAACCGTAGTCTTCTGACCTAGAGTAGGCTACGCTGTAGCTTTAAGTAAGCATAAAGTATAGATTAATTCTCATTCTATACTTTATGCTTACTTAAAGCTATATACAAAATTTCAGTTCTTTGTGCAACGATAATGTAATATTTGTCAATTAATATTTTTACCGTCGCCATGATTAGGCTTTCACACAATCTCTAAAATTCGTCTAACGCCAAAATTCTGAATGAATTGAACGCTTAATTAAGTAGTTTATTTACCATCGGCGGTGCACCAGATCCATACTGATGGGATAATTTGGCAAGCGACAACACTGCCAATATTATGTAGGATATGCATTTTTTCCTCGGCAACATTGTTCTTGATTATTTCTGAAACAAGAAAGGTTGCTAATTATAGGTGGAACAGATTAAGCGCAAGGAACTTAAGATAAAGTATAATTCAAGCTACGGACTTTCGACGACCTAAACAGGAAAAAATCAAAGTTTTTTTTCTTTTATTGGAACGTTAAGTTCCTTAACGCGACTGAAGAAAATTACAGATAATGCGATTTTGCAGAAATCGTCACGTAACGAAATGCCTTATGCTGTGTGAGTGTATGCACACGAGCAAGTGAAGTGCCTTAACGGGGATTACGGTTAAAGGGGATAGGGGGTTAAGCGGTAGGGAATAAAGCGGTAATGGGGTAAAGTGGTAAAGAACCGATCAGAAAGGATGACTTTTCTGATTAGAAGAAAAACAGTGCAGTAATGTAGTATGAAATTTCATTACTGCACTGTTTTTTATTTTCATATAAATTTACCACATGGGTTTAATGTTTAAATTAAGTTAATAAAATGTATGCATTGAATCAATAAGATACTGGCTGTAATTAAAAATCGCCCGAATAAATTCGCAAAAAAAAAACTTGTGACGCGCATTCTATAGCGATGTGGAAATTTGATACTACTTATTTATCAAGAAATTACTTTGACTAGCCAGTTGACGCAAATGGAAGTTACCCTGCCATCCGCACCGGGAGTTGTGGGTTCGATTCCCGCTTCGAGTCTCGGTGTACATGTATATAAGTGTGTATTTATATATTAAACAAAATACATTTGTGTATCAGTAGACTGTTGTCTACGACACAGGTAATAAGTTATCTATCTGAGGAACAGACGAACGCGTGTCTATAGCCCTATGTGTGTTAAAATTTGTACTCTATTTTTTTACGTAACATTACGCGGATGAAGTCACGGGCACAGCTAGTGTTTTATAATAAAAATCCAGTGTCATTACCCTATTGTACTCGCAATAACATAATGATAAGGGTCAATGTCCTAAGATTTCGGTCATCTTCTTAACAGACACGGATCTGATTTAAGATTTATTTATTTATTTTTCCCAAAACTTATTCATTTATTTTCCCAACATTTATTTATTTATTTATTTAATAAGGAACATCAACAGCACTAATATTATTAAACATTTACAAATATATCCCTTGTGCAAAAAATTCTCAGTCAAAAATCTTCCCATTAATCTGACTTATTTAGTCCGATAAAGAGTTTTTCAGACTTTGTACGACATTTTCAGATTTTATAATTTAAAAAAATATCTTAAACTATTATTACTTTGTGTATAGATGTAACCAGGAATTGTTTTTTTTAATTACAATTTTCGGCTGGCCCATTGGCGCAGTGGGCAGTGACCCTGCCTTCTAATTTCCTCCCGAATAGTGTATAATATAGCTTTTACAAATTTTGCAAGCAGCTCTTCCAAAAATCATCTACACGTTATTGAGAATCTAATGACACCTAAATCACCTCCTCGAAGTTATTTAACAAATGCGTTTATAGCGTATCAGATACAGAACCCTTCTATATGAGCGTGTCTTGACACGCTCTTGGTCATTTTTATTTAAAATATTAAGTAGCTAAAACATTTCTGTCTTTGACTGTGGAAATATGTGGACATGTGTCATCGAATTTGTATTTTTATTTGGATTGATCTGTAATTATATGTAATTTAAGTAATAATTTACTGTTACACGCCTAAAATAGCAAACTGTTGTTATCTTATGAATTTGAAGACCTATGTATTGTGCACGGATTATGCTATAAATGACTTATCTATCTTCTTCTTCCTAGCGTTATCCCGGTTAAATACCAGGGTCCGCTTAGATTGTGGAGGATGTGGCTGTGGGGCGAGTTAAGATAACCGCGCGCCGCGCCCGTCACGTCCACGCGCTGCCATCCCCGCCCGCCGCTGCGACCGCCTAATCCGCCAAGTGCGAATCGTTATAAGCCGTTTTTAATCAATCAATTTACAATACAAGACTTTTTGGCCGATGTTAAACTATCACCTGTAAAACTTGATACTGTTGTAGTGTTCATTCATTCAGCAACTGCATACTAACGGAACAACGCGAATCCGCATGAGAGCTATGCAGTTTGGTTACGCGCACGACGCCGGTTTAAACTTTATTCGCGTTTGGTTAAATTTTTAAGCGTACTACTGGTAAATATAATTAATAAATATTTAAGTCAAATAGAGTTTTTCCAACGCAACCTTCTTGTTATTAAGAGCTTCTAAACTTTAATCTTCAATTGAGCCTAAATATAACGTACCACCAGCTTCCGTGGCCCCGGCGAGTTCACCAACGCTCGCGTTTCCATGTACGGTGAACGCCCAAAGCGTGTACCGCAAACGCCGCGCTTTCGGCATTTGGCCGGATCTGAGTATTTTTAGAATGGTGACGATGATTCTTATACGATATCACTAACCATGGTCACTAGTCAGAATAACTATAGTATCCTTTTCATCTACATGTTCCATTAGCTGTCCGACAATATTGTCAATATACAATGCGGCAGCATAATAACTTTGTCTGATTTTCAAAGTCCATTTTCGGGGCATTATTCCAAACGGAAAGGAGATGTTGAGGCTTTTAATGTCGTCCCTAGAACGGACATCCGTCCATGGATGCCATGCTACTAAAGGAAGTGTCTCTGGCATGTAGGGCATCTTAGGTGCGTGCACTTTACTGATTGGAATTTTTTCTGAAAAGAAACGGTAAAAATGTGATCTATGGCCCAAATCTCCGAAATATATCCGAGATGGGTTAACTGTACAAGTGGTTGGCTTTCAAAGTGTATGTAAGAATCCTTATACTCTTAGTGATAATACAGTGTGCATTGTTTTTTATTGTTCAACCCCATCTAAAATAATTCGTACTCATGGAAAGGATTATTTTCAAAGTTTTAATTTAATTTAAAATGGTTCGTGACCTCGATACCTTATTAATATACAAGAGGCCCTTCAAAATTTGAATTTTTAATAATGAATAGAAACTGAAAGTAAATGCATTATTACACGGATTTAAATATCGAAATTAGTGATTTTATGTCAGTGATATAGCATACTAGCTGTGCTTACGACTACGTCCGCGTAAAATTAGGTAAAAAAAATAATAGATTCTATTTTAGATCTTGACGATATACATATAGCCTTCCTCAATAAATGGGCTATCTACCACTGGAAAAAATTTTCAAATCGGACCAGTAGTTCTTGAGATTATCGAGGTTAACATATAGTAGAGTGCGTACAGTCTAAAAATGCACGCCCCTCCAAAGTATTCACATCTACCTACAATATAGCAAACAGGCAAGTTCCTCAATATATTGGCTTACGGTACGTGGGTTGAGTTTGAGTTTACAACAAGCATCTTTAACCTTATAAAATGACCTGCATCAATGAAATATGATGCGCCTGACCATTATTAGAATAAACTTATTAGAATTTCTTAATATCAAGGTGTGCTGCAATTGCTGTATGAAATAATATTAAAGAAAAATAAAATGGGCAAGGGCAAGTGCAAGACAGACTCACTCACTTTACCAGGTTGTTTTATGAATTATACTTTTCGTAAGATTTTAATAAGCCATGATTCTCAACGCTGTCACTCCAAGTCATTGTATGTACATGCGCGACAGCTAGAGAATGGACAATCAGAGGAATATAAATACTGAACAATTACTAGTTTTTCAGAAATGTTAAATACGATAAGTAAAAAGTGGTCAAGATCGTGTCAAGACACGCTTATGTACAAAGGCTTCGTATCTACTAAGTGATAAATAAATTCAAAGGTTGTCCAATTTCGCTCAATATAATTTTCCTAGTGAATTTTTAAGTCTCTATGTCTAATAGTTTAGAAATCCGAGGGGGCTGTTCATGCCAATGGACCGTCGGCGGGCCGGATTAAATACTTTCGTAGGCCGGAGTTGACCCGCGGACCGTACTTTGCCCATCACTGGTCTAGAGAATCGCACGGTTGTGAACTTTAGGACGTGTGAGTCGTGTAATTTTGAATTTGTGATAACTTTTTTCCTTTTCCTCGTTGTCAAAAGTATTAAGCTTGTGCAAGAAGTGTTAGGTATTGAACTGGATTCTTTTGGCCTTAATTTTTTTACCATTGAGTCATTGAGGCTCCAAAC
This sequence comes from Charaxes varanes, assembly GCA_024363005.1. Taxonomy (NCBI): domain Eukaryota; kingdom Metazoa; phylum Arthropoda; class Insecta; order Lepidoptera; family Nymphalidae; genus Charaxes; species Charaxes varanes. The sequence goes on from JANCMC010021608.1 coordinate 4,865,407, forward strand.
ATCAATATCTTACAGCCTTTTATAAGCTTTATTTATTGCCTGTTTGTCAGTATCCTTCGAACGATGACTAGTTAATGCTATTTATTTAAAATCACTGACGCAAGTCATGATTTCCCATGAAATCTCTATCAATACGCGATGTAATCGCAGATGATATAAAAATGCTATATTTAACGTACATATAAACTTGTTTACTTTACAGTACGGCCTTGGTAAGGTTTAGTCTGACATCGGCTTTATGGCGGGCTGTATATTTATGCGTTTAAAAATAACTCTGTAAAAATATACAGTTTATTTCGTGGAAGTAAAATTGTAATTTGATTGATTGTAAAAATAGACACCGCTACCCGGATATGAAAAATATAAATGGAATCAGTTCTAGTATGATGTGTAGTTACTACCTTTTATTTTTACTCGGGCGCTACATTATAGCTCTAAATATTTGTACTCTTTTTGATGAAGACTTTGAACACGTGTTTGTGCAAGCAACCACATTTGCAGTGTTGCCGATTTAGCATATTTTATGACAGATTTTAATTTAATTAAATGACGCTTTATTTGACCCTAAAAATGTTAGCATATTTTTGGCATAAAAGTGCGAGAATCACGTTAGGTGACATACAATTTGTATAAATTCTAACTACAATTAAGCACATTTGCATGAGTTTTGTTGGCAACACTGCACCCTTGCAAATTTGCATAAATATATATTACATGTATATTTATGTGTATATAAAATATTTTGTATTTTCTTATATGACAAATTTCGTACGCGTAGGCTTCTATATATATCCAAATATTAAACAAATATTCAATTAATATTATACAAATATTCAACCCTAATTATAACCCCTTAGGTATCAAATCTCCAGAATAGTCAGAATACATAATCGTACTTATTAGCTTTTAAATAAATAGAAAACTCCTTTATAAAGTTTTTTTAAATTAATTTATATTTGTATATAAGATATTTATATCCGTGCCTACGAGGTACATTTTCACAATCATTATAACTTCAAACATCTGATAGGCTATAAGGCAATTTTTTATATATTATATCATTAATCCATCAGTTCATTTTTCATAAATTCATTAATTTCCTTCTTGACAACATGCGAGCCTCTGAACTTTCAATAGTGGCTATGCAAACAGTACTTTGTATTTGTATACACATGTCAACTTTGAACGCTTTGATGTGTCCCTAAAAACCGACCTCGCATGAAAAAGTGCACACTATTTAAAAACTTTAAGTGCCTACTCAAAGTCCCCGACTACAGTCAGTGATTGAACAAGTGTACAAATATAACAAGCGGCAGCTTTTTGCTAATTTCTATAAAACTTTCCGCAGCTACACAAAGTCCCCGGCTACCCTCAGTGATCAAACATGTGTTCATTTCAATGATATTATAGAGCAGTGCCGGCTTTACATTAATATTATTTTGAAGCTGCAATAGTAGAAGTTTTCTTGCCACTCATATTGTTACCTTTTGCAATAGTCATACTTTACATTAGTGCATACTTAATATTTAACAAAGACCTTAAAAAGTTCAGCTTTTATACTCAGACTCTTTCAAGAAAATATTTTCTTTGTACAACATTTGCTCTAGCATGATATATTAATAGAATTGTTTAATCTCTAGTAATTAGTGTTGTCAAGATCTTATCTGATGGTAAGTGATGATGTGATCTGAGATAATAACCTTATTCCAGATTAGATCGTTATCTCAATAGTCATCATTATAATATATAAACATCAATTACTTTAATTAGATCACACACGTGTCATATCATAATGCTACATCACTGGTCGGTCGATGATATGCTATATCCGGTATTTTTGTCCATAGCCATTTTTTATGTTAGTAAGGTGGCAAACAGCAGACGACTTGCGTGATAGTAAACACCTACAGTCGCTCTACCATAAAAGCGAATACTATTGATTGGCTATGATTTACTACAGGATGAGGGTAGTTCTACAATCGGGAAACTCTACATATTTCTACGTTGCGTTATCCCGGTCTAGTACCAGGTTCTGCTTAAATTGGAGAGGATGTGCCTGTAGGGTGAGTGAAGATAACTGACTGCCATCTAATGTCATCCTCAGAACCCTCACAATCTCTACAAACTCACTTCGTTTCACGTGCCTTCAAAAACAAGGAAGAGATCGGCTATTTGCAAACCAGCGTTAGGATGAAACTCTACATACGAGAATGAGAAATCATCAATCAGTAATAAGTTTTTTTTAATGCATAGTAATACCGTGTTCTAAGCAAGAATTAGTTGTGAAAACTTTCTTTTTATAAGTATATTCTAAATTAATATATCTTTCTCGTCAGAGATTTCCATAAGTATCCCAGAAGCCTCGATATTTCACCAGTAAAAGAACAAGCCGTTATCTCTGAGGTGCTGGGTTAAATCCCCGCTGTACTATCGTCTTGATCACCAGTTTTTATAAAAGTTTAACTAGAATGGTACATGGACAGAGAAGGTCGTAATTTAATCAGTGACCGGCATTTGAGATGATAGAGAAAGACATAAGAGAGATTGTGGGGGTTCCGGGGATGACGTCAGACGGTATTCCGTCAACTTAACTCACCCTACAACCACATTCTCTGCAATTTATGTGGATCCTAGTAATAGACCGGGGTAAAGCAATGTAAGAGAATTATAATAATATCGACAGTATTAAGCGTACTCAATATTAATCAAAAACAAAGTATAGCTTCATTATAACTTAATTTTTGACAAATATGATTAAAATAAGTATCGAAGATAAATAATTAAAATTAAATGAAAGCCGTCCTCATAATTCCGCTTCGCTCAACATTTTCATTAGAAAAAAGCGCGCGTTCGCTTGTGTAGGGGGAGAGAAGACACGCTATTTTTAATTAAGTAAAATATAGGTCGGTGCTTTCTTTCATGTGTCGTCGATGTGAGATTTCAGAGATGTATTTTTTTATATTTCCTTTTCAATTTTTACTTTTGAATATCACTCTTCACTGTTGTGTTAACAGTCTCACAAACCACCATCCAATTAATGAAATCGTTATATTGCTCCAAATTGCAATGTTTTCTTGAATTTTATTTTTAATACAATTCCTAAATCTAAATCTTTTTATGCATAATATATTATATGAATAATCTTAAACAAATACAGAATAACTTATCATAGACCACTAATCAACTTTTATTTATCTACAACTATTTTTTTTAAATATTTTAAAATATAAATATATTGTTATTAGACAATATAGTTTTTTTTTCGAAATTTAATGGGATATTGCGTTTTTCTGAAATTCATGAATCTTATTTATTATCAACTCATGCGTGAAACCTCGATGCCATTAAAGTCGTCCTTTCGTAATTTTTACGCTGATATTTCGTGTACAGATAACGCATTGTTAATAAAAGATAAAAATAAAACAAACAAACGTTAAGATAGTGGTCATACTTGAAAACGTGCGTAGAGACTTTTGCCTTTAACCATAGCAAATCCTTTATAGCTGAGAAACGTCAAAAAATATATTTTTTTAAACATTATCTATTTATACAAAATCGAAACTCCTTGCAATTGCTCTGTTTTTGGACATTGTGCAAATACACAATTAAAGAAATTTTGAGTTGTTAAGCGATTAATGTGGAGAAAATCAGCAAATGTAACGGTGTGTGTAAATCGTTTGGCATTGGTGAGCGTGTGGTTTTATTTTAATAATTTCATATATTATTATTGCATATTATAAAAATTTTTTAGCATTCGCACACTTTCCTTTATATGAACTACAATTGTGCCAAATTTCATACTCCTCAGTGAGCACAATTTTCGTAGAATGGTACCTTAAGTTTTCGCTTCACGTATTAATATATAAAATACTTGGTCGTATTGATTTCCGTCATCTGGTTTCTTTGCCTCCACAATTTAGGTTATATGAACAATTGTTGTCATCGTTAAAGTTAACTCAATTTTTATTTTATAAGGTTTACTTAACTATAAATTCACATCTGACTACGTCATAATTATTGTATAGTCGACCAAGAAAGTGCTTTATAACCATTTTGAAATGACAGTTCCTACTTACAGAAAATTTTGCTAAGGGTTATTGTTAGAAATTAACGTAATGTATAACAAGCAAAAATGAGCCTTTTAACTAATTGATATATTAAATAGACTAACTAATCTTATTTCGACAGAAACCTTGAAATCGTATCCAGCAAGATTATAACCTAATAGAAGCTTCAAATAAAAGTTTTTAATTTAAGCTTAGTAGGAGGGGAAAAAAGGAATACCTAAATAGTATTCCTAATATTCTTTAAAAAATATATATGTTATTAGGGATTCATAAAAATTAAAAAACCCTAAAAATATTTTAATGAGAACAAATACAAAATTACTATGTGTCAATTCAAGATATGTAGAAATTATATATTGCCGATTACCGATCCGAATGGCGAGAGAGTCGCAAAGTCACTTAGCCGTGGCGACGCGTCGCCACACTGTTATCATAAGGCCACACCGCCATGCTCTTTATTTATTTAACAGTATAAAGTACAGTTTTTGACAATAATAAACTTAGTCGTAAGCTTTAAAAAAACTACAAAAGTTTAAGCTTAATATCCTTACTCACCGCGTTTGATATTTTACCCCAATAACTAAATACACCTGTCTTATCTCTTGTTGATAAACTGTCTGACAGCCTATTAACAACTTTTAAGAAGATAATGCAAAATTTATCTCTCCATTTCTTTTAAGACTTTAAAAATCAAGAAATTGGTTTGCCACGCTAAGGTCGAATGTCGTTTGCACCTCAATTGGTTATAAGTCTTATTTTTGCTTGTTATGCGTTATGTTAATTTATAACAATAACCTTTTTGTAAAATTTTCTTTAACTGGGAACTGTCATCCATAATGGTAAAGCACTTACATATTCGTCCGACTGTCAAAATAATTATGTGACTGACCAAATCCTATCCCTACCCAACCGCATTATTTATTTAGGTACCTGTTTATTGCTGCTTGGCACATCCTGGACAGAATTTCGCACTAACCAATCTGTTTTACAAGACCTTAATATAAAACAGCCTCTTTCCTCTTTAGTCAAGTCTCGAATTCTCACCTTTTTCGGACATGTATCAAGACGCGGAGTTTTGTCCATTGAGCAATGCCATCGAAATTCAGTCTAGTATTTTGTATAAATACTAGCGGACTCGGCAGACGTTGTCCTGCCCGAACGTAAAAATCGATAAAAAGATAACCCAAAAACCGACGGCATCGCCACCTGTCGGGCTGATTTGTGAAACTAAACTATCCAGGGCGCCACCCAAACGTATACAAAAAAATAATCCAAATCGGTCCAGCCGTTTAGGATGAGTTCAGTGACATACGCACGTACAGTAGAATTATATAATAAAATACTAGCTTCAACTCCTGACTTCGTCCGCCTTGGTTTCTTCAACTCTAATACAAACTTTAAACCCCCGTTTCAGCCCTTTCCAAATTCGCTAAATGTCATTTTAGCGGTAAAGGGCAGCCTATATTCTTCTCCAAGGTCCAATCTATTTCTGTACCAACATTCATTAAAATTGGTTAAGCCAATTTAAGCGTGAAAATACCGATAACACCGCCTTTTGTACTTCTTTTCTTGCTGTATGTTACTTTCTTCCGTTCGTCGTCTTGTTAGCAATGTTATATCTGGAAGGTCAACAGGAACATACCTTGAGGAAAACAAACAGACAATTGATTAGTGTTCAGCGCAAGAAAGGGACAATAAAAATGGCCAAAAGCGCGTGAGGACGCGTTTATACAGAAAGGTTCAGTATCCTATACAGGATAAACCTATTTGTTACATAACTTCAAAAGTTATTGTCCGATTTCGTTCAAAGTACTTTTCCAAATGGGTCTTTAGCATGGTCCTATTAACATGGAAAATTTTATATATCTATATCTAATAGCGTGGAAATCATAGGGGAGACCATCTTGCGGGCGGACAGATAGACGAAGCGAAATTGTGATCGTTCTTTATAGAACTGAGGAACCCTTAAACGGATCCCTTCTTATTCTCCTTTTTTTTGCGAGCAATCGATGCCTCTCTCGTATCATTAAGTACGAGGTCGATCATCGACGAGGCGGAGCTGTTATTAAATTCGAGGCAGCTCAGTACTGTCTCAGGAAATACAGATCCGATTTCAAAAATTCTTTCAGTGTTGGATAGCTCATTTATCGAGGAAGGCTATAGGCTACATATCATCAAACTATGGTCAATAGGAGCAGCGTACCAATCGGTTAAAGTTTCGCAAAAGTCATGTATGACAAAATTGTTCCCCTTTAAAAGTTCTAAATAAAAGTGCGCGACAGCATATATCTTATCTTTTAAGATTGGCTCTGTATAACCTTTTTATGCCAACCAATTTTTTTCTAAAACAATGCAACATTTATGATGGTATTGTTATAAACATAATATAAATCCTTGTTCAAAAACTATTTTTAAGCCCCTATGTGATAAGAGTGGCACACGCGGACAAAGTCGCGGGATACAGCTAGTAACATAATAAAAGGTAACGCCATAAACTGCTTAGTTTTAACCTATCCCTAAAGTCACTTTACAATCGTCTTAAATTGACCCGCTGATTCACGCGGAAATCCGAAATCAAAATTCCCAGAACATACTTTCACATTTATATTATTAAGTATGGACGAATACTTCCACTATTCGTCATAGTCGTAGAACAGTGACGGTTTTAATAAGTGTTTTGTAGTTAAATGACTTTTTATAGAAGTAGAATTATTATTAGATAAGAGTTTTCAATTGTGATAATGAATTTTTCTAAGTAAACTCCACCATGCTAACAATAATTACGTCAGAAAAGTCATATAATTATTTCAAATGGCTGCCCTGTAAAATTTTATATTTGCATAAAATACGAATCTACTTTGCTTAAATCCGCGAATGAAAGTTTTACGTTAATACATAGCAGTTTAGTATTTCATGCATGTCATGGAATTCCGCAAAGTAACGCCTGATTCTATTAATTAATTCCATATTTGTCAGATCCGTCACTTTTCTACAACTATGACGTATTATTTTATATAGAAAAAGGCACATAATTCGTTTGTATGTGCGTGTGTATTTGTACTTAAACTCCTACAACGGTGGACCATATTTAGATCTCATGTGAGAAAGAGGTACTGGTACCCGGACGCGCCGGCCCAATTCGGCAACAAGCATGGCGCTACCTCTAATTTAAACTATATACATAAAAGTCGTAGATCTATATAAGAGATACAAAACAAAACTAAATTATAAATTTGAGGATTTCTCTCGATTAACCTGGTGTTCCAACATCAGGTCCAGACTTTGCGGCAATGGGACCACGGGAAGTATTATGCACTTTCAGATAAAAAATATTTTCAAAATCGGTTCACAAAAGACGGAGAAATTCGTGAACATACTTGAAAAATAAACACATCGAACATATAACCTCCTTCTCTTTCTGAAGTCTGTTAAAATTTCTTATTACCTTTCCTTCCTATTAATAAATTATTTAATAACACTCACTTCTTTACCGACTTGAAACGGGATATTACCTGAAAAAATAAATAACATTATAACTTCTATGTAACAAACAACGATATTGAATTAGCCGTTTCTACTTTATGTAAATTATAGGCCTAGGCCTCTCTTCTTTTACACCACTCTCCCTTTTCTTCTTCCAGTCCCATCCAGCTACTTTCTGTCACCCTCTTTATGTCGTCCATCCATCTTGACATCATATTTTTTTATATTTATTTTGACGTACCAACAGCATTTTACAATATATAATAGTTGTACATTATGGAATCTTTAAGCTATGTAACACACTTTTACAGGTACGTACAGCGTTAAAATCCATAATTAGGTACAAGAAACTAAAACGTAAAAAATAATAATTCTCTATCATTAAAAAAAGACATTAGAAGAAAACATAAATATAAGTATAAAATTGTAGGAACATAGAATAGAATAATCACATTTAGTAGTAAATAATACAATAATGCGTACTATTATACCTATATTCCATCTTCCTTCTTTCTAGCGTTATCCCGGTTAAAAACCTGGGTCCGCTTAGATTGTAGAGGATGTGGCTGTGGGGCGAGTTAAGATAACCGATTGCCATCTGACGTCATCCTGTAGAGCCAAAAGCAACAATTTACAAAATTTCTAAGTTTTTTTTAAGAGATTTTGGAGAGATAAATAAAGTTTTTCATGAAAAAACTAATCTGTTTATTCATAACGAAAAATATCTAAACTCGGGCGCAGTGAAATCGCACACGAGAGCATTTTTTGTATTTTTTTTTCTATTTATAAAAAAATATAATTTTTTTAAAATATGAGATTAAAGCTTTCGCCCTATAGGTATTGAAATGACCTTTAATGTTATATTAAAAAAAAATGCATTTTAATATTAAAAAAAAAAAAAACATAAAAATGTTCTACAAAACAATGTTCTTATGTGCGATACCCCCGAGTGTAGTTTATATAGAAGGCATCCATATATAAGTAGTGTTTTTTACAAAACAAATGACATGGTCATGTATTATTGGATAATCACATATTTTCGTATGGGGCTAAAGCTTCATATACAAAGAGCTGCATGTGGCTAGCGAGCCGCAGGTTTCCGACCCCTGACATGTCCACATTACACATGATCGTAACTTATGGAGACTGCTTGTTCATGGTTACGATCCTGAATAAGAGAACGAGGAAGGGATTTTGTTGGTTTACCCCTTGCTCCTACCTCTACCGCGTATAAGCTGGTTTTGTAATATGTCCGATTTCGTTCAAAATAATTTTCCTAATGAGTTTTTGTATGTTCTATCAACATGGAAAATTTCAAGTCTCTTGGTATAATAGTTTGGAAATGCTGGGCGGGGTTCCACCTTACGGGCGACGGATGGACGGACAGAGCGAAATTATAAGAGTTCCTTATAGTACTACAGAACCCTAACAAGCTTCATAAGCAGTCCATTATTTTTATGTTATTTTAAATAAAAATAGTTACAGTTGGTTATACTTAGGAGATAGATATATATCATTGCTGACTTTTTAATAGTTCTATTTAAGATTTACCATTCCGTACATTAAGCACACCAAAGAATATTGTATGCTGACAACATGAAAATTTTTAAAAGTATAAGCTATCTCTCGGACTGCGTATTCTTACAAAGGGATCTTTATAACCTATGTAGATACTGCTCTAACAATTACCTTCACCTAAATGTCAAAAAGTACTCAGTAATATCATTTTCACGAAAAAATAAATTAATTCAACATAATTACACTCCTCTGTTTGTTTCCCTAAATTTAAATAAAAACAAGTTTTTAACAACATCACATTACAAATCTCTAAAATTTTTGGCTTTCATCTACTATAATATGTATTTATTACACATATCAACCATCTCCTTGAATTGCTGAGTATATTGATGAAAGCTACATAACAATCTGTTGCATAGTTTAAAAGATTTATGCATACAAGTAAGGAAGCAACTTCATTTTATACTATGGAAAGATATAACTAAATACTACTATGTACTCACATGTTGCGGTATTCTACCTAGAATTCCATTAACACATGCAAAATTTAGCAAGTATTCTGGGTCACAGTACAGGCTGTACGGCAACAGTACCAGACTTGTAGCAGGGTCAGACGTGAGGGATGCAATAAATGCATCTGGAATATATCTTTGCCTTGTAGATTTAGAGACCACAGTGCAGTAATCAATGTTACAGTCTTGCTCTATGAAGATATCAAATACCTGGAATTATAAACATACATAATAAATAATGTGGATACACTCCATATAAATATATATGATATTTATTAATGTTTTCATATGGATCTATTCTTTTTAAATATTCCACTGCATATGTTCATCAGAGATAATGTAGGATTCCAATGGTGAAAGAATTTTTCTAATCAGTCCAGTAGTTTCAGACCCAATTCAATTCAAACAATCAAATCTTTTCTCCGTACAATATTAGTATAAACAAATTCTGTTTTATTACTTTGCAAAGAAATAAAGATCACTTAAAAATATATTGAGATGAAATTTAGTAAAAGTTTTCATCTATTCCATAGGCCATCAATTACTAAGTTTGAAACACTTACTTCTTTAAAGCAAGAAGAATGCATACAATAATGTATGTATACTAGAGGTGGGCATTCATCATCGTTTGAGGCATTAACTGAGAGACCTTTCATCAAAAACAGATAGAAGAATTCCCTAAAATTATCTGGTGATTGGTTGTATATATATTCACATATACTTAAAAAGGAATTAAAAGGGGCATTAAATAGGTAACTGGGTCGGAATTCACCAATCTGCTCTAATGTAACATGAAACGGCTCCAAATAATCAAATTTCTCTGGACCCAAATCATGTGTCAATAAGCTTCCTAATATTTCCATTTTAAAATAGTGTGGTAAACATGCAAACAGTATAATATTATGGTCTATCTTACTGGGACTAGTCACAGATAGGAGTGTTTTAAAACTGGAAATATTGCCCATATTTAATGCCACCGCCAATGCCAAATCACCAGAACTATTTAGAATATCTGGATCGGCACCATTTTTCAACAGGAACTTAACAATTTCATCATTACATCCCTGTGTTGCTAAAATTAACGGACTGTCACCATTTGCAGTGACCTGATTTATATCATTAATAAAGGGATATATTTTTTTAACAGTTTGTAAACATCCCTTGTAGCAGGCTAAGTGGAATGGTGTATAGTCCGCTTCATTCCTTATGTCTGCATCAGCTCCTGCGTGTAACAAAACTGCAACAGCTTCATACTGTGTTGCAAGGGCTGCATCGTGGAGAGGTGTATCTCCGTCAAAATCTTGTACATCAATAATTGCTCCATATTCTATTAGTAGCTGTATAACTTCAAGTCTTCCTTGAGCACTTGACACATGCAAAGGTGTGACGTTTTCAGTGCTTCCATAATTTGCCAAGTCTTGGATTCTCTCAAGTAATGCTTTAATAATCTCTATTGAGCTCTTGTATCGACATGCGAGATAAAGAGCCGTGTGCCCCTCGTGAGTCTCTACCAGTGGCCTGATGTCCCGGTGGTCCAATATTATTAAGAGACTTTCGTAGCTATCGTTCGCGGCCGCTTCGTGCAAACATGTCCACCCTCGGTTATCAATACAATTGGGGTTCATTTTTTTAAGTAATCTTTCAACTTTTTTCACCTCATTGTTTCTCGCCGCAAGGTTCAATGCGTTTGACGTTATAGGATTGAGAGAACTAAAATCCATTGTTTTGTAAATTCAGCCACAAACAATTTTTTTACATCAAATTAGAAATACGAAATGATCTTCAGCCACCACGAGAATAGAAATTACTAGGACATTACTTAATTATATTACAGCTTTTGTAATAACATATATTTTCTTGACTAGGACTACAATTAAAATTCAAATCAAGGACTAAAATTTAACCACTTTACTGATGTTCAGTCAGCTCAGCTGTCTTAATTGAAAACAAAAATAAAAGACAATATTTTTTTAAAGTTATTACAGTCCAGGATTCTAGTCTTTTTGAGTAGTCACGAGTTTTTTCTAAATTATATATTTATATAGCGCTAAGATGATTTCTGATTTTTGTAGTGATTTTTTGTTTGTTGGTCGTTATCTGTTTTTTAAAAGAATTAAGTATTAATTTAAAACTATTTCTTTCTCTTTTATAATAGTTTTGAAATCTTATAAATAAGTAACTATGAACTTTATACTACAACATACTGCAGTATTTATTCATTTTAATGCATTAACTTTGATTCAACAGACACTTTAGTCTGGAAGTATGGCAGTTTATTTTTAAAATTTCTACTTCGTTTGAGAGGCCCCACGACTGCTTTATTTCTTTAAATTATGGTAAATAAGATTATTAATTTGGAAAAAATTTGCCACTTTACGTAGGTAATTTAATGAGTAGCTAATGCGCCAGTGTCCACGTTGTGGGGAAGTAATTATACTAGCTTTTGCGTTTCACATATTTATATACCGATATTTACAATATATACACAGTTAATCATAAAAGATCACATTGAGAATTTTATATTAGTCTCGTTGCTAATGTAACGGCCGCAGGCGTGTTAAAACCTTATTTTGAAATATTTTTCCGAACGGCCGGATATATCTTCACAGTAAATACAATTGAGTGTTGCGGAGTAGATCAGTTTTTGGTATCTTCTTTCATTTAAATTATATGAGCTTCAGTAGTGTCACGAACGTTTCCAATGGAACTTTAGCAGGGTTCGCAGGTAGGTAGGTAGGTACGTAGGTAAATTATATCAACCGTCGCAATAATGTTTTATTATAAGACAAACAAAATAAAAATTTTTCGTCACTTATAATATAACAGACAAAATAAAATGTTACATTTATTAGAAAAAAATAAAATATGGCACAATATTTTACGTTCAAACGTCGTATCATCAAAAATTGAAAAATCTATAATCTGTCAGACGCATCCCTGACAAAGTCAAACTCAAAGACAAAGTCAAAGTCAAAGCCAAAGTCAAAGTCAAAGTCAAAGTCAAACACAGAAATAAATTTACGATTCATTTACTGCTTTCTCTTCCACGTTTTTTCATTCGTTTTACTGCAACTTAATGGCTTCGTCAAGGCCACTGAAATCGGTACCAAATTCATTCGTTAAACGGACATTTCCAAAATATCTTAGGTTTAGAACTTGATACATTTGTCCGTAATAATTCTCCTGTCCTGGATTACCATCGTCTATAAACAATGAATTCTTACTTTTGAAGAAGGTATTTGTTATCTATGATATAAAGTAACTCAGCGCGCTATTTAATGATCAATGTCACCTCAAGGAGTTATTGATATGTATCTAATCAGAGTTTAAACTATATGTATAATATTCTGATATATTATATAGCTGTTCAAAGTAGATTCAACACATTATGACAAAAATTCTCACATTGTATATTGCACAATGCCACAATATGATTATAATGCACAAATTCTACAATATGGAATAAGCCTGAGAGGAAATCTAATATACGATGCGTTGCCGTATATGTAGACTATTTACTCAAATGTTTAAAAAAAAAAGGAATATTGAAATATGAATTCACTATATAAAGTCATCTATACTGTCTTTGCACAAATTTCATCGTAGGTCTCGCGGTTTTCGAGAGTTTATGATAGGTTTTTTTGCTTTTATGACTATATAAATAAATCCCAATTTCCCTTGATCACGGTATCACGCGTGAACGGTTGTACTTTTTTTGTTGTCGGTATTTGTTATTGCCAGGTGGTGGTACTTATGAAAGAAAAAAAATGAAAATTTTGCGGAATAATGTAACATTTAAGAATATTAAACCACCATCTTAAATAAATAAATAAATATATACAGGACTATATGACACACGGACGTCTGTTCCTAAGGTAGACAATTCAATGCCTGTTATACGTATATAAGTAACAGACTCCTGTTATATACAAATATATTTTTTTAGAAATATATAAATACATACATATGGATATTACACCCAGACTCGAGGTGGGAATCGAACCCTAGGTTAGGTTAGGTTAGGTTAGGTTAGGCTACAGACATCCGTGTGTCCTGTAGTCGTGTATAAATATATTTATTTATTTATCTGTATGAATCGCCTGATCAGTTCCTGTTGTTATATATTTGTACATAAAAATCGACATCGCAAGCCTTTGTTAGTCTCCTCCTAAACCGCTGGAACGAATTAGATGAAATTTTATGGACCCGTCAGGTGGCGTGGCTGTTGTAATCTACATTTATACTAATATATAAAGCTGAAGAGTTTGATTCTCTGTGTGTTTGCTTGAACGCGCTAATCTCAGGAACTACTGATCCGATTTGAACAATTCATTCAGTGTTAGCTAGCTCATTTATCGAGGAAGGCTATACTATATATCATCACGCTATAAATGAATCTGTCATTTTACTTCTTTTTACGCGGACAAACTCGCGGGCGCAGCTAGTATAACAAAGAATAAGTATGTCTCTCGCTGTTACTCAAAAACGGCTGGGCCTAGCTGTCCAGTAAAATTAGGTAAAACAAAGTAGATTCAATTTTAGCGTGATGATGGCCTGTAGCCTTCCTCGATAAATGGGCTAACACTAAGAGAATTTTTCAAATCGGGCCAGTAGTTCCAGAGATTAGTGCGTTCAAGCAAACAAACAAACAAACTAACTCTTCAGCGTTATATCTTAGTATAGATATAGTGCATTCCTACAAAGGATATATCTATAATTATATAATTTTGAAACATTTTTTATTGTAACGTATTGGACGTAATGTTATATATACACTAGTGGACCCGACAGACGTGGTCCTGCATTATAATAGAAAATTCATTCAGATAGGTCCAGCATTTTAGGAGGATTTCAGTGACATACACACGTACACGTACTCAGATATAATTATATATATGAAAGATGAGATCTTAAGTGATTCGCTTAGAGATTTTTGACAGCATATTTTCATTAAAATCAAAACGTGTTTTGCATAAAGATGTGTCATTGAAAGACCACACGCGAGCTATTGTTCAAAATGATGCGATTTTATCTAATATATAAAATTCTCGTGACACGGGGTGCTTTGCCAAACTCCTCCGAAAGGGCACGACCGATTTTCATGAAATTTTGCGTGCATATTGACTAGGGTTGAGGATCGGTCAACATCTATTTTTCAGCCCCCTAAAGTGATAAGGGTGGCCCACGCGGATATGTAAAGCTGAAGAGTATATTTGTTTGTTCGTTTGCTTGAACTTGCTAATCTCAGGAACTACTGGTCCGAGTTGAAAAATCCTTTCAGTGTTAGATAGCTCATTTATCTAAGAAGGCTCTAGACTATATATCATGACGCTAAAAACTTTCACCTAATTTTACACGGACAAGTCGCGGGTAAGAACAAACAATATTTATAAAAATAAAATAATAATAAAAAATGTTAACACCTCCGGCTAATATCTGAGTTGTCAATTGGTTACAATTAAATGTGACATTTGTTTTCTGTAACTAGTACTATGTAATTATAAACGTCTGCGGAATACTACGAAAGATCCACCGACCGACGGGTCGCAATGTTCATGAATTCATATTTCATATTGAATTGTATGGGGAGGCTGGAGGTGGCACGATGAGATTGGCAAGGGATATGGGAGAGTGGCAGAAGCTAAGGGAGGCCTGTACCCAGCAGTGGGTTATCAAGGACTAAAAATGATGATGATATATAAAAAAAGAATTCTCTGCTTTGATTTTTGTTTAAAAAAAAATCCTTCCGAAATATTAAAATTTTAAAAAATATATTATTTTTTGAATTATTCGTGGATTTATGAGCAATAATTATTTTCTTAAGGATTTCTGCATTATAAAATTTGATTTTAATCATCCAAGGAAAAGTATTTTAAAAGTAAATGTCAAACCCTTTAGCGCAGGTTGTTAACACTTTAAAATAACAAACGTGTATTAAAAAGCATTTAAAAGAATTACACATCTTTTCCAAACATCCTGCAATCTGGTGATCTCACTGTTGATAAAGTGTACCCATAATAAAAAAACTGTATATAAAACCTTGACTTTATTTTAAAAAAGGTATTCAATGACACCTCGCACGACGGGATTGAATGAACCAAAAAAATATCCACTTCACATCTAAGGGAACCACCCCTAAAAAGTAAAATTATTATAATTTTATAACGCCAAAAATAAAATCCATAGACAATATGTAACTGTACCAAATTACGTGCATTTCTGTTCATAATTCTAGAAGTCAGAAATGGTCATACAGACGGACGGACGGATAGATAAAGCGAAATTATAAGTTTTCCCTTCAGGACGACAGAACGGTAAATTACTTAATGGATAAAATGTATGAAAAGCGACCATTAAACAGGTAATCGTTATTATGTTTTGGAATGTGTCAAATTTCTATTATCTATATATCTTCTAAACTGTTTTTATATGAAAGCACATAATTTTAAATTTCTTTAACATTTTTTTTTTCAAACAATGCGATGACAGTTACTGAAATACATTATTCGGGGTAAAGTACGCAGCGAGCTCTGTTGTATAAAAGTCGGAACGAGTCATGCGAAAAGTAAGATGGTGAATTTAGTATTTACAGAGTCAAAAGTTGACAGTGGATAATTATTTTGATAATATATGGATGGTTTTAAACCTACCAAAATGATTACAATCAATTCGGAGATAGTTGTGGTTTCTATATTCGGCGTAATTATATTTTTTCCATTCATGCAATAATATGCTATGATGCTTGCTTGTTATACAAATATAATCTACTGACACTGGCTGTGGCTGGCCCGTTGGCGCAGTGGGCAGTGACTCTGCCTTCTGCTCCGGGGATCGTGGGTTCGATTCCCACCTCGATTCTGGGTGTATTATCCATATTTATGTAATTATATATTTATAAAAAATATATGTTTGTGTATAACAGGCGGCTGTTTCCTATAACACAGGCATTAAGTTGTCTACCTTAGGAACAGACGTCCGTAAGTCATATAGTCCTGTATATTTATTTATTATCGTGGCAGTTGTCCAACTTTCAACGATGCACAATGTATTTCAACTTTAGTTCTAAATAAACTCTTTCAATTTATCTGTCAAATTTTAAAAGAAAATTATTTGAATGTTTTTATGTGCATATTAAATAGGTCTCGTTAGCTCCACAGCAGCTGTTCAGTGAAATTAAGTGAGATCGTAAAATTTAATGACATTAGAGACATGAACAAATTTATTTTATGAACAAATGTAAATATTACGTGTACCATGGCATTGAACTTGTTTAGCTATGTTATGTTATGTTTATTCGAATAATGTTAAACTATAGATCTTATTATTTATTTATAAAATCAGCATACAAAACAAAGTTGATGCACCACAGAAAATCAGTGCACTTTGGCCTGTAATATCTATAGTGTAGCAATTGGGTTACAACTTTGCAGTTTTTTTTTTTAATATTACAAGGGGGCAGACGAGCAGGTAGCAGGCACGGAAGTGCCTACCGGCGCCCATGGACATCTGCACACAACTGAGTTTATAAAAACAACAATTTGTTTGGCAAGATGTGACATCACATGCTCTGATTGCTGTTTAGTTTCACAACATTTATGTTCTTAATTTAATTGATAGATATTGTCAAAATAAAACTATCTGAAATATTTTAGAATTATACATGATTTATGTAGTTACACTTAGGGAAAACATATATAATAGGATTTCTTTATTGGCCTAATTTGGGTAAAAGCAAACTCTTCCAAGATAAGTCATGAAATTTTACATAATACTGATTTGTATATTTGAACCCACAATAGAGGTGCATAATATATAAGCCTCCGTATACTGGTGATAGCAGCGCCTCAGACTGGTGACTCAGGTATAGGTTTAAGAGTACTCTTTATAGTGGCTACTAACTCACTTTCATTGCCAGTGTTCCTTCCCCTGTTAAGCCAAATCCAGTACAATCCTTCTAGTGCAGCTTTAGATGTCTTTTCTAATAAAGTCACAATTTTTTTATTCACATAGATTTTACAGTACTTATACTAAAATTCGCAAGTAGAAGACGCAGTTTACTTCATTAATATTGAAATATACAATATTTATAAATTCATTACTGAAACTACACTTCTAAGGTAGGAGAAGATATATTTCCTATTATGAGACTTGCTTCTTTTGAGGACTATATTTCCTGTAAGTATATGAATATATGGAGGCAGGAAGTGGCTGGATGCGGGTTGCAAGAAATAGGGAAGAGTGGCAGAAGCAAAGGGAGGCTTATGCCAAGCTGTGGGTGAACAATTAAAGGCTAATAGATTTACTTTGGATAGGATTTACTTTGACCAAGATGTTTTTGTTACTTTTTTTCCTTTTAAAGAATTATTTATTCATTACCATTTCTATTATTGAATCCAAACATTACTACTTAAGAGATATATTCAGATGATGATATATGTATTTGACAAGTCTTCATAAAAGGTTCACATATATAAGGGGTTAGTATATTCTCAAATTTAGGTATATTATTAATAAGTGTCAATCGATTTTTTTTAAATATTGCATCATTTGTTTTTCATATTGAAATGTATTTTTATCACTATTGCTGATAAAAATATATATCAATACACAATAAAAGTGTGGTATAAAATAATTAATTTAACATTATAAAGTACTACTTATATTCTATTAACTTTAATTACAATGAAATTTATAAGAAACCGTGTACAGCTCTTAGTTTAGAATCTTTAAAATTATTGGGCCTCTAGGAACAATAGGTTCATAACATAGTGTATGAGTCACTTCTAATTCTATCCAGTTTTTTCCTGTTGTCTGTGTCAGTTGAATTACTGTATATACTACTTAAACAACAAAGGAAAATACAAATTTATATCAAATATTTTTTAATTGCTTATTTGTATGTAAACAACTTTTTTTTATAGGAGCATTTTTTTAAACACAAATCCATGAATTATACGACGCGGGAATGATTATCTACTAAGAAATATTTCGCAGAGCTGAGGAATTCATCAATTTAAAGCAATCGCTACTGCAAGAAATATCAATAATTTAGCATATTATATCAATACCATTAATCCTACATTATTAGAATAATAAATAATTAGTCGGTAAGTATGCTTACCTGATACCACAAGTGCCTCGTTGGGTCCACACGTTACAAAACCCCAAGTCATTTCTGATCTTCTTTAACAGATCACTACTACGGAAAAATAAAGTTTTAAATGAAATTAATGAAACTTGAAAACAATCAAAACACAATTCGGCTTCAACATTAATTATTAGTAGAAGGGGAACCAATCAAACCAAAGGGTACGAACAGATTACTCAGACTAGGTTTTTAATCTTTGACAGTTATGACATTTACACAGACTAAAATTATAAATTATTATATTTTTATAAAACACTTCCTTCAGTATATTATAATTGATTTCAACACTAACAACCAAGTTTCTGCTACTTGGTAATGTATTAAAATATAGTTTTTATATCAGCTGACACCGATCAATGATCTTTGTTTTGTCGTCAATAACGTGACATTGGCGAAATAAAATGTGCCCAGTTGGCACAAATAACAGTCCTAAATCAACAAAGAATTGAAATTGAAAAATAAAAACCCTAAAAATGTTTTTTTACAACATGGCTACCGATATTGAAGACTACAAACGAAGTTACTGATTAGATTTTTTCTTTCTTAAATAACATTCAAGGCTTTTATAAGTAAAAATACTCTAATTATCCTTTGGAATGTTACATTTCATTTTCGCAGTATTCCTTTCGCAGCGTTTAAAACCTTAACTAGTGAATATAAATCATCCTCATGGATTGTCGCTAATAACTTTTTTATGTCTGGTTTTACGAGTAAAACTTACTTGACAAAAGTTGTAGGTAATCTTATTTGGAACAAAAAACATTTGCTAATTTTTTTGTGAAACCTGATGAACCATAAAAACCGTTTGAACCTCTTTTTCCAAAACTTTGCAATTTTTTTTGTGAAATTTGATGAACCATTAAACCATTTGAACCTCTTTTTCCAAGATGGCCGCCTTGGGGTAAGGGCAAGTTGCAAGCCCACAGACTTGAGTTTAAATTTAAACTGACCCTTGATATCCAAAAAATTAAATTGCGTTCTTTAACAAATGCAACCACAAGCGTAACCTTTCAATGGACTATATTAATATCTGTGGAATCTGTGATTGTTGAATGTCGTTTGATTAATTTGCTGCTTGAAGGCAAACAAAAAAGTGCGAATTTAGATGTGAAAATGGCGAAAATTTCTTCGGTTTCTCTTGACCCTGAAGAAAAATGTTTCCTCCTCCTTCCTGTAGATTTAGTAATACTTACTAA
The DNA here is from genome assembly GCA_024363005.1 of Charaxes varanes. Lineage (NCBI taxonomy): Eukaryota > Metazoa > Arthropoda > Insecta > Lepidoptera > Nymphalidae > Charaxes > Charaxes varanes. The sequence continues at coordinate 4,885,331 of JANCMC010021608.1, forward strand.
AAATAAACTCGAGAGTAATGAATGCGGGTTACCTAAGGAAACATAAATCTCGGAAACTAAGAATACTAGCTTTATAAAATAAACAACGTTTAATAGACAATATAATATCCCTCAAATCCTTTGCAATCTAAGCGGACCCTGGTACTACTACTTGAAATTCGCGTCTATTTTGATTGCCCCTTTTATTTGTCTAGGTACTAGATATTTTCTCTAGATAACACGGAAGCTTTATCAAAACGGATTTAGTGGTTCACGCCCAAGCTATGTATGTGCTTCGCCACAGCCGAACTATTTATGTCCATATTCCTTACGCTGCTTATGTGGTCAGATATTCTGTTGCGGATGTTGCGACAAGTTTCCCCGATGTAATTTGAACCACATTCGCAAGGAAACATCAACAGTCCGGATACGCCTAGTCTTGAAACCTCCGGAAAACCGTCTTGATATTATATTTACAACGAGCAAATAACTGATTTTGTCTGTGACTCCATGGATATACGTTAAGAAGCCAGGTGATCTTTCTGCGCACATCAGACTCTATCTGGCAGTGAACCACAAGGCTCACGCGGAGTGTACATGAGTCCTTGCGATTGTGGTTTAAATTACACTGAAGCATGGTGTTCACTAAGTATCGATCTTCTCTTGAGGTACACCTAGTTCTTCCTGTTCTTGGTCTATGTAGGTTAAAGCCAGTTTCCTCGTAACATCGGAGGAGCCTTTGTACTGTTGACAGTGACACACCGACAGTCCTGGCTGTATCGCGCTGACTTCGGCCGATTTCCAGTGCTGTGACGATTCTAGTGCATTTTTCAGATGTTAGTTGCTTGAACTAATTTCTAGCAGAGCTAATGAGTCTAACAGTCCCGCTCGCAAATGTTCCTAGATCATGGGATTTTTTGCGAAAGGGTTAGTGCGTAAAAGCATTTCCCGGCGACAAAAAAAAGGTGTAAGCGACATGATTACAGGTTGAATAATAAATATTGAACACTATCAGTATGGTTTATATACCCACTTAAATGACAGATTAGAAACAAAAGCAAAATCAAATGCAATAATTTCATAGTTCTTCTAAAGTCTCCCTTTTTCAAACCGGAGACTATGATGATAACAACACGTTGGCACTTGTTTTCTTCACTAAAACGATAAAGGTTAAAAATTAACCATCGTCACACCTTAAACAGCTGGACTAATTTTGATGGAGCTTTCACGGTCTCATACCTGATTTTAAAATTAACAACATAGGCCACTTTATTCTTGGCTGAACGCATTAAGATCTGCAAATAAAATTAAAGCCATCAAACTTGTTACCAATTTCATAGAATTTTCCACAGAGAAGTCATGGCTAAAAATTGACTTATAATATACTAGTTGTTTGTCGTGACTTCATCCGCGTAAAATTGCGAGAGCCCTTAGACCCTTTTCATCCGACGCTAATGAAAAATCTACAAGCTATAAACTACCTCCTTGCCAAATTTCATCTTTGTACATTTTTTTTATGTTAGAAGGGGCAAAGGAGCAGGCAGCAGGCAGCTAAGTACCTACTGACGCCCATGGACATCTGCACGACCAGGAGGCAAGCAGAAACGTTGCAACGTCGCAATTAAGTAGTTATTAGACTGAAAGTCTCAGTTTTTAGTATAATTTTGCTAACCTATAACCACAAGGTATAACCGCGATTTAACTTTTCAACCAGGCAGGGCGTCCCATAACATATACAAGTTTTATACACTCCCAGATTAAAAAATATAAAGTGAAACTACTGAAGATAAATAAAATTTCTCACACAAATCAGGAAGTAAGCTACAAAGCTCACTTCCTTCGTATTACAGAAAAGGGGTTAAATCTTTTAAGGAAGCGGGAGACGATTAACTACAATAATTGTTATGCCATCTATCACCCGGTTGCAGAAGAGCTACTTAACCGACCACTTCGAACACGACCTCCACTTTCCATGTAATATTATTCTCAGTTATTTTCAGATTAAAACTCATAATTCTTATCTTGTTCCTTGAAACATTTACACAAATACAAAGTAAAAGGAAAATTAGAAATTACTCATCGTCACCCGGGCAAGGATGGAACAATCTAGCTACGGAAGATCAGAGCGAAAATGTAATGGTTTCTTGTAAGACTACGGAACCCTCTAAAACGAAAAATCAAAAAAGATTGTCAAGAAAAGACGAAGATGTTGAAAACATGTATTACCGACTCTTAAATCTGTTGGTACTGCCTATACATTTATTATGTTTCGCACCTAGATCGATTTGTTAATTAAGGAAGGGCGGTCTCTCTCATAGCACAAGTAACATAAATTACTTAAAAGGAGCTCTCCAGTTGTTATATTTATAAGCTCAGATCTATGTATGCTATCAAAATAAATGAATTTTTATTTTTTATTTTATTTTTATTATAAACCACGCATAGCCAATAGGTATAGTGTATTTTACTTCAAACATTCAGCCCTTTTGTTTAAATACCAAGGGGCAAATGGGTAGACGGTTAACTTCAGTGACTCTCAATGTCTGTGGATTGCCGGAAGGTTCAAACCACTGAGCTATTGATATTCTACGGAGTTTACTATAGTTGTGACTTCGCACGGAAAACGAAACCCAAACTCGAAAGGAAAATAATTTACGCGCTATTTAGTTCGGACCGGTGGGGGGGGGGGATTAAGGGTAATAACAGTTTTTCTCGATTTTCGGCAAAACGAGACTAAAAGTAAAATGGCAAAGTTATAGGTAATAAAAAGATCAACAACTTTTGTATACACACTTTTTTTTTTCACATACCCTCAAAATTTATGTGCAAAATTTCAATAAAAAAGTTTTTGTTTTTTAAATTCGGTAAAAATTCACCATTTAATGTCCCAAATACACTGTATTTTTTATATTTTAACAATTTTTTTTATTACATAATATCGAAAATTAACTCCAAATTTCTATCGAAAATTCTCAAAATTAATATCTGTTTTTTTAAAGTCAAGGTTTTGTATCTAAATCTCTACTTTACAATGGTATAAGGAATATACATAACTATGGTAAATGTTCTCAAAAAATCCTACGAAATAACAGCCAGTAAGGTCTACGTTTTGTTGTACTGTGAAGTATCGAACAAATCTGCATTTTTGAATAATGTTTCGACTTTTCCTTTATTTGTTTTCTTTTAAACCTTCACTGATATAAAGGGAATGAAACAAAACAAACGTAATTTATATCGGGCCAGTCGTTTTGAAGTTTTAGCGGGACCAACGAACAACGATTGATTTTTACATATATATATAAATGATAGTCAATACTTCTTGTTCACAATATGACGACATATCTATTTCTATACTAATATATAAAGCTCAAGAGTTTGTTTGTTTACTTGAACGCGCTAAACACAGGAACTACTGGTCCGAATTGAAAAATTCTTTCAGTGTTAGATAGCCCATTTATCAAGGAAGGCTTAAGGCTATATATCATTACGCTAAAGTATTTCACCTAATTTTACGCGGATGAAGTCGCGGGAAACAACTAGTATTTGATAAAATGTTATTTGTTTACGTTAGGAATTCATAGCAACTATCCATTGGGTTTCGTTAGAGGAAACGGCTCAAATCGGACCAGTAGTTACTGAGATTAGCGCGTTTAAGTAAAGAAATAGGCAAACAAACTCTTCAGCTTTATATACTAGTATAGATTTCAAATTAAAATAAGCAATATATCTGAGGCATAATTCCTTTACATAGTACTTTAATTTATATTAGGAGTAGCTTACTAACGTGATTTATAGTAATGAATTTGAACTTGAATATTTTGAGCTCTTTTAAGCTTATCACTGTAAATCTCTGTGATGTTTATAAATTGCAATTTATCTCATAATAAATTGAACTAGGTATATAAAGTGTCTCCTCGAACATAGTTTTAAAGGTTATGAAACTTTGTTAATTAAGGCTCAGTTCACATAGGGCGCGTAGGTAGAAATAATTATGGATCGAGAATATCATAGAAGAGAGAATATCGCAACGATAGTAGGTTAAATTTTATTCTGAACATTCATTGTGACTTGACTTGAGCTTTTTTTAACCGCTCGTTAAAAAACCGTTCAAATAGAGCATAGATTCACTTTGCGGGTGCCGGGTCCATCGCGTTGCAGAGGGCGGCCCAATTCGGCTACATGCATGGCGCTACCTCTAATTAAATCTTATTTTATATCCGAAATAGTCAAGTCCAATTTAGACGTTCAAGATGGATAAATTCGCAGGCAGCTTAAAATCGGTAGGATTGTTGAATACATCGTTATAAATGAAACACAAACACAAGCAACATTTTTTCCAGGTCTCGAATCGACGAGGACCTTTCAAATTACATTACAATGGTGTTGAACAACCAACTTTTAGCTTTAAGCGAATTTATGTCAACTTACCCTATATTTAGGCTACTTTAACTGAGCTAAAGGAACTACAGATATTAATGAGAAGAGAGGATTATTGCTACGAAGATGGTGGTTATGAATCGTCCAGTTTAAACATTGTACTTCGCCTTCTTGTGGATGAAAACCACAAATTGATTTCAACATTATCCTGTGTATTATTGAGCTTTAAGACCGATCTCCCCTCATTGTCACGTTCCGCCTAAGCCGAGCGAGCATGCCAGAGCGCGGAACAAGCGATAGAGAAGCAAAATCGGCCCAAGCGTTCGGCTTTATCGTGTAAAATTATAGTCCGCAAAAATTTCAAATAGATAATTATTTTAATTTATTCGGTACTCCTACAGAAGTACACACCAAAATGTAAGAAAAATATTTTACAAAAACAGCTTGCATGTACCGCCAATTACTGGAGAACACAACATGCATTAAAGCAGTGTTGAAATCAGAAATGGTTAGTTAAATTTAAAACCGGAATTATATTCAGATACATACTAAAGTTTGAAATTCTATGAAGTTAAGAGGTTTAAAATTCAAATCTATCTAAACTTGCGCGGACGGAGATGAATAAAATATGGCACAATTACAATTTATACAGAGGGAGGTGTGCGAAAGCTAATATTTTTATAAAAAATGCTTTATTATTACAATAAATTATTAATACAAAACCACACGCACACCAATGCCCGATATGCTCAACCACCGCAAAGGAAGATCTTCGAATCCGGGCTTGTTGGAGTCGCCCGGGGCGGCCGCGCCTCGCCCACAGTTGTTCGTCGGAAGGATATAGTGAGTGTAAGTAGAAACTTCGCTTGCGTGAGTAACTGCGGTCGTCCCTAGTGTTTTTTCTTGTGAGTTTGTGGTTGCCAGAACTCCATAGATTATATATATTTACAAGGGTCTCTAATCAACAGTGACTACTCATCATTAGGAAGACTGTTTGCTACCAAATTTGTATATAAAAAACGAACACTGGCACTTAGGTTGTCCCAATAGAATTGAAAAAATCTTGCTTCATCGTCACCGAACGCATGACTATTACGTCACCATTACTGATATCTCTGACGATTTATTTTCACTTCTGTCGGAACTCCCGGAGTGCCAGTTTTCTCTTTGTTTAGGTACACATATATACACAGTATTCACATAGCTCATGGAAAGCGTTCGGCGACGATGACGAGAATTCAGCCTATCTAGTTTGGCATACATGTATGATGGCTTACCATTTCTAAAAATACCAAATAGTAAGCTAGCAAGATGTACCTATGTATATAGGCTGCCTTACTATACTGATTACTGCCCTTAAAAATACGTTGAAAAACAATTTAAATAGGTAGGAACTTCGATAGCTGAAGTAAGGCCCTCGATAATAGATAAATTTACCTTAAATCTTTGCGTATAAAAATCGACTGTTCAAGTCTTTATCACTGAACGCTTACATAAGATCGGCGTGAAGTGACGGTAATGTTGTCATTTCATTCGGTTTGTGAGACTTCCGGTAGCTTTAACTCCTCATTAAAGGCGGACAACGCATCTTACTTGCCTACTTGCCTCTTGGCCGTGCAGATGTCCATCGGAGTCAGTAGGCACTTAGCCCTGCTGCCTGCTCGTTTGCCATAAAAGACTTGCCTCCAGTGGTCCTAGTACGAACATTTTCATCCTAAATACAGTTGACTCGTCGAATCCGGATTTGATCAGATCCAAATGCAATCAATTTTACATGCATTCTTCCTTAGAATTGTAGTGTATCAAAAGAAATTGGTAAACAGTCTTATATGTAGTAAAAATTATGGACATTACGAACGAAAGTATTCCGGTAATCAGAATAAAAGATGAAATTAGAATCGGAATCGTAATTTTTAATCAGAATTGGTAGTAGACTGCACGATCAACGTTAGGAAGTTGAAAATACCTATCATATTACATCACACGTTAAAGGGAGGGGGATAAGGTATCTCCAAAAGATGATGTCACATCCCTGTTGAAAAATTCCCATAGAATCCAATTAAATGGGGCAAAAACGCATAGAAAACTGCATCTTATTGATTTTTGAGTGACTTTTGTCCCATTTAATTGGATTCTATGGAAATTTTTCAACAGGGATATCAAAACTAAAAACATTGAAATAAAAATTTGAAATTACTCTTTTCTTTTATTTAAAATACTAGCATGAAATTTAAAAATATGAGACGTCCCAAAAATGTGACAACTGTGACAAGGACAGTGGGTGAGTTAAAAAATCGTAGATTTGCGTGACGTAATTTAGGGATGTACTATCTTCACCATTGCCAACGTGGAGTATGAGCCGCCTTAAAAATAAGAACTAATTCGTAGTGATCGGGGTCGCGCTCCTCATGAATGAGAGTCATTTTGTACGACTCACCAGTAAGTAGTAAATACAGGAAATTCACACCAAACACACTGATTCAATTGTAAGTTTTATCTTAAGGACATAGGTGCTACTTTTGAATGTGTAGTCCAACATTTCCAATAATATGCAAAAGCTGTCCATTCTTACTTATCATGAGATTTTTGAAGGTAATTGACCAGTTTATTGATGTAATCGGAATACCCAGAAGCCTGTTTTAAAAATATGTAAGTATTGTGTGTACCTAAAATATATGAATTACATTCCATATTTTATATATATTTTATTCATTTGTGAATTAGGTTTTGATACACTTAAGTGTCACAGAAACTGGGTTTAGGAACACAAAGGTTAAGTAAGCTTTTTTTATTATGTTCAGTAAATATGCAGTTTGATTACTTTTTCCAAAAATGCCTTATTATAGCATTTATAACTTGAAAAAAAAAATTCACCTTCCTCCGACGGAAAATCACTCATTACAAGTGCAAACACCAATTTCGAGAAAAAAAAAACATGGATTTTTGGAAAAAGTAACCAAACTACATAATTACCTATAACCTTATGTTCTTTAGTGCAGGCGCTGGTTGGACTTGAGTAAGCTTAATATGAAGACCTCAGCTTGTGAATGATTTTGAACTCATAAAATCATGCAGATTGTAATTTTAGAAGTTGCCATAACCATTTTGGTCAATTATTTACACCCCACCCCCTTTGACATAGTGTATGTAGTGAAAACATGCCTTGGAATTATTATTATAATGATTGTTTTAGTGGCAATATCCAACTGTTGCTTGCATCATTGTAATTATTGTAATGCCGAAGCCAGATATAGCTTCATTTGAATGATCATTTCAATGATCATGTAGTGTGGCCGGGGACTTTGTGTAATTGTACAAAGTTTTTTAGTACTTTGTGGACTTCAAGGTCAAAAATATACAAGTACTTTGCACTATGTCTAGCACCAGTATAACTATTTTTAACAGTGGCTTATGAAATCAGCAAGAAACTCTTGCAGATTTTTCTCGTAGCTAGACATTTCCGAAACAGTGGTAGCTCTTATAATATTTGACAATTCAAAAGAGCTTGTAAAAGTTTACTTGAATAATACATACTTTGATTTGATTTGAAAATAGCAAATAACACGATACAACAAATGTACAATTTTTTATTTATAACAAATGATTTTTTTTTCATTTGTACTCTATACCATTCTTTTAAAGGCAGAATTAGTAAATTCTTCTACTTAATATAAATAAGTAAGGTTATACTTCATTTATGAATTCTCTGTTTCCTTGTACCTGAAAAATGTAATCAATCAAAACATTAATTTACTCAGTCTTGTATATAGTATATAGTATACAGTTTTTGACATTAAAATTATTTATATATACTTACTTGCAAGATACACAAGTGAAAAATACTGTCTGCCCTTCATCAGCTGATCTCAGCTGTAATGTTGCATAGGACATTCTGTCATTGCCACATTTAGGGCATTTCCGTTCAACCACTGGCCCTTCTGGATTGTCTAGATTTAATATATTGTCATTGTTGAGAGCAGATACTGTGTTAAAATTTATTGTATACTTATACTTAATGTTACCAAAACCTAGAAAAATATAATAAAATTTAAATAATTAGAGTCTTTATTCTAATTAAAAGCTGACCATTGTATAATTATACAATTACTGTAGACCGCATGCACACTTAACATCAAGTGTGACTGCGGTCAAGCACATACATATCTCCAATATAAAAAAAACAATTGATAAATTAATTTGGTTACTTTATATTTTAATTAATTTATAAGATTTAAGGACATTCTAATAAATTAAAATCCTAGATGAGCATTGTAGGAATATGATAAATCTAATGTTGTCAAA